>JAYECN010392044.1:0-23151 GCA_035222435.1 Microcambeva ribeirae
CACAGGAGGAGGCAGCGCAGCAAGATGGCGGCGTGCGGCGGGAACATCCAGATGCTGCTGGAGGCCGCCGAGTACCTGGACCGGCGGGAACGAGGTACCGGCACCGGTAACGGCTGCCCCCCCTTCTCCCTTGCTCCCCGGGCGCGCGCCGAGCGGTAACGGGGCGCTCTGTGTCTCGCAGAAGCGGAGCACGGCTACGCCTCGCTGCTGCCCTACGGCGGCAAGGACGGCGAGGCCCTGCGGCGTCGCGCCAAGGCCCGGAAGAGCGGCGGCGGCAGCAGGTAACGGCCGGGAACGGGCACCGGGCGGAGGGGCGCGGGTCGATCCCCGGGGGCCGCGGTGGATGCCCTGTCACCGGGTGCCGGGGGGCAGCGAGAGCCGCTTGTCGAGGGGATCCGTTAAAAACGGGTGTCGCGGGGTGTCTGTCGGGGCCCTGGGGCCGCGGGGCCCCCCTGGGGCCGTTAGAAACGGTGCCCCCGGGTGCCCGGCGGGCCTGGCAGCCCCCGCTGCCACGGGGGCCTCGGTGAGACGTTAAAAACGGTGCCCCGGCCTCCCCGTCGCCCTGTGGGGCTCCCCGGGCCCCCGTCCTGGGCAGCTCGTCCGGGTGACGGCCCGTGCGGGGCTCCTGCACAACCGGCGGGCGCTGCCGCCGCCCGGGGTCACCCCGCGCTCACCCCGGCCGCCTCTTTTGCCCAGGAGGTGCCGGGGGTGCCCGGAGGGGCAGCTCCTTCCGCGCTCCTTGTAAAAGCAGCAGCTCCGGGAGCCACGTGCAGCTGGGTTTGTGCCCAGTCTCCCTAATGAAAACTACATTTTCCAAACATTTTTTTTGGCCCAGCAGAGAAGAGCAGCCTGTTGCTTGTTTGACACTGAGTTTCAACATCATCGTGCGCCGCTTTTGTTCCACAGCGTGTCTGTGTTATCCTCTTCGAGCATCTAGAGCCTTGACGTGGGTCGTTAATCTCTGGTGTAAATACTCATCCAGTCCTTGGGATACTAAAAATGCTAAACAGTTGAGGACTTGGATAACAACTCAGTGAATTGTCTATGGCAGAGACTCGTGTTGTCCAAGTTCAAGTCGGATCTGAGCCGACGAGGTTGTTTTGCACAAGCGAGTTCTGCTGGACTGTTGTTTTTAGGGGAGTATTTAATTACGCCTCGGAGGCCTGTGAATTAGACGCTCCCACGTCTCGTTTTATTTGCTCACTCTCCTGTTTGCTAAAACAGAAACTGCTGCCTCTCAGGGAATGCTCGTGTTGCGATACAGACTCGCAGAAACCAGGAAGTTTGCAGCGAAACGTCTGTTTCTACCTCGTCCTGCCCGGCGCTGCGGTTGACAGTTGGCGATTGATACGTGACGCGGCGCACGCGGCCGGCAAACACGGCCGGGGTGGGACGCAGGCGGCCCAGCCTGCGTTATCTGTCCCGTCGCCGACTTACGCATTGGCCTTATGTGATCTTAAGGTTTGACTCTTGGGGGCTGTTATTTCAGCACAAGTTTAGCCTGGTATGTCTTAGGAGTTTTCATCGCAAGTGTGAGTCGGAGCTGCGAAACTGTTCAGAGGATGCAGGACGTGCTAAGGATATTCTCTCAGCTTGAGCAGGGGTAAAGTTTTGCCTCCTACGTGTTAACTTTCCCCCAGAAGATTTTTCTAAGCAGATGGAAATTATTAGTGAAAAAATTGAGTGTAGCTTTGATCACCCGTGCCCCCATAACAACACAGGCTTTTTTTTTTTTTTTTTTTTGCTCATTTGCTAGTTTTCCCTCACTTTAATGATGTCAAAATCACCCCTACGTTGCCGAGATCCAGTTATGGACTGATTTTCCAGGAGTGGTATCTCACAGTGACCAGGACCGATGCCGGAGAGTTGCCTTTGCTGATCCAGCTGCTCGTAGATGAAAACAGCTCAGAGAGAAACACCAGGGCAGAATGAAGTCGGAGCAGGTTCATCGCCAAACGTCATCCGTGGGCAGATGGCCGTGTCTCCCATTGGTCCTTGTTTAGCTGTTTGCCTAGGGAGGAGCAACTTTGCTCTGTCACTAGATATGCCACATTTTCCTCGTTCTGAGCAAATTTGTGTGTGTTACGCAGTGGCACTTGACCTTTGATAGTGCCTGTAACAACAGACGCTGCCCAGAACACCTCAGGCGTGACAGGTCGTTCTCTACACCCTGTTTCGATGTCTCCTTAAGCTGGGGTGTTCCCAGCTTCTCCTGCACAGCCTTTAGGGGCTGTTGTGTTTCCGTGGTGCAGGGGGAGCTAATTCTCTTGTTTGGTGCCCAGGTGAGCCCAGCGCTTTTCCATAGAGATGCTGAATGCTGCTCCGGGGGAACTCGTGGATGTTCCTTGCAGCACCTGGACATGCTGCGAGTTTCCATTTGGAAAGACGAGATTTTTTTTTAAGCTGCTTTAAGATGTTTCCGGTGGTGAATCATAGTGGCAAAACTAATTTCTGGGTTGTATTAAAAATAGAATCGGTAATTACTGCTTTTGCTGTTACTTTCTTCTATTGTTATGGTCTGGAGGAGGAAAGATGGGAGTTTAGAAAGTCTCACCGAGGACGTGCCAGGGTTGTGAGGCTCCTGCTCAAGGTTTCAGTCATCATGAAGCGATGCTGGCTCTGCAGTGTGGTTTAAGGTGTCCAGAAATGGGTCTGATAGTACCCAGCAGTGCAGGCTGTCTGCCTAGGGGGGAAGCAGGGGGTCCCCTGTGCAGCCAGAAGTTAAGCTGGCAGCTGTAAGCCAGGGTGCACGGAGCTGTCGCTGAGTTGCAGGTACGTAAGTATTTTTGCAATATGAATAACTGTGCAAAAAAAAAAAAAAAAAAAAAAAAACAGGGCTGCAAAATAAAGGTACTAAAGAGAGGATGAATTTATTAATAAAAGCCATTTGGCTTTATCTTCGCCTGGTCCAGTAGTAAAGCACAGGTTTGTTGCTTTAAGTTGCTTCCAGGAGCCTGAGGATTTTAAGTGCTTATGACTGGGCTGTTGAGAAGGGTTGAAAGTCAAAAAATGGAACCTCTTGATGTAGAAAAGTTTAATGGTGAAGTCCTGGGGAACAGAGAGCCCCAGTCTGTTGTCTTAGCTGTTTGCAGATGCTCTGGTAGGAAGAACCATGTCAGAGTTTTTTCCATGACATGTCGGAGTAAGGTGCATCCATGAAGAAACACGAACCCTCCAATCTCTGTTGGAATTGCGTGTCGTCGGGCTTTTGGAAGTTGTCGGGATGCCGGATGCTGGCTTTTTGGGACAGCCTGCTTGACCCAGTGCCACCAGCAAGCAAACAAAAGGAGCCACGTTGAGATGAATCTCATCAGAAAGCCGAGGAGGAGCGTTTTGTGTTGGCTTCCAAACAATGGCCCGCCTGTTGTGAAACCCTCCACCAAGGTGGCCCAGGGTGTGAAGTTGCTGCTCCGAATACCCGCTGTGCATTGCTGGGTTTTAGAGTAAACCCCTTCCGTCGACAGGCGTCTTCCTATCCGAGTGGCATGTGATTTTAGATCTGGAGGTTTTGGGATGTATAGTAACGTGGTGTTTTATTTCTCTGAACGCGGGCCAGCGTCCTCGGGAGCGTCCGAGGTGCAGGCGGCTCCTCTCCCCAAGCACCCAGGCGGGCGGCCTTAGCTGAGTGTCAGCCCTGGTGTCACACCAAAAGTGGCCTTTTCCAGGCCTTTTTCAGGGGTCTTCCCTCCTGGCCGAGGGGCAGCCAGTAGCAGCTTTTTTAAATTTTTTTTTTCTCCCTGCCCTTTCACAGCTCAGAATAAAATAGGAACTGAAGGATAATTTGCAAATGGACTTTGAAAATGTGTTAT
This sequence comes from Microcambeva ribeirae, assembly GCA_035222435.1. NCBI lineage: Eukaryota > Metazoa > Chordata > Actinopteri > Siluriformes > Trichomycteridae > Microcambeva > Microcambeva ribeirae. The sequence goes on from JAYECN010392044.1 coordinate 3,810, forward strand.
GTTTGGCATCTCTCGCTCACCCCTGTATGTGCAAATGCCAACGGGGTGTTTGATCGCGGGAATCTTTGTCCACGTGTCATCTGCGCGGGAATTCTTCAGCGGATGACGAGCACGGTGCAAACAGCCTCTTCCTGCGCGGGGAGCAGCTGGCCGGAGCTCCGAGCTCTGCTCCCCGAGTGGCGGCCACAGAAACAAATTTCATATGCGACGGAGTCGCTTAGGGCTTCTTTTTGCCAAATTCTATTGCCATTGTGTGTGCCAGCATGCCCTTAATTTTGAGGGGGTTTCTGCTTAAATACAACCTTCAGAAAAGCAGTGTTTTTTTTTCCGAGAAGGCAGCACGTGATGCTCAAGCTTCTTCCATCTAGATTTCAGGGAATTGTTAATCCCTCTCTCCTTGCTCTGTGTAGCTGCAGACACTCCATTGGCTTCCCTTGTCTCCCGTGCCTTTCTCGTGCAGCACAGTGAGACAGAAGTCTTTAGAAAGCTTTTTTAAACATGCAATTAGTCCAGCACTCGAGGGCATCTGCGGTGTGTGAAAGCACACTTTACTTCTAATAGGCTAAATTTCGGGTTTGGGTAAAGATGGAGCAATTTTCCTCTTTCAGCTTAGAGATAAGAACTGAGCTGAGAGTGGGGCAGATCTCAAGGGTCTGTTGCTTAATCTTCCCCACTAAACTCTTTGCCACGAGTCTGGGGAGCTCTCGGGTGATGGTGGCTGCCTTGAGCGATGCCTAGAGTCACTGCACTGATATACAGCTGCTTTGATTGTAATCAGCATTAACCGGAAAATGCCGAGCCCCTAACTTCTAATATTGAGTCCCTCCACTTTAAAATCACATCTCTTGGTTTTACTGGCCCTTTTACTGCTGTTTTTTTGGCAGTTTCTCCATCGCTCGGGCCTGTTGGTTGTGTGGTCTGCGTCAGTCCTGGCGTTTTGATGTCCCCAGGGTACCCAACGGCTCCTAGAAATCCCCCAAGGTTTTCAACTTTTCCAGCGAGTGGTTGCTAGGACTATTGATCTTAGCTGCAGTCTGTGCAGTCACCCTGTACTTGCCAATGGCAAAGGAGTTAATCACTGTTTTTTTCTTTTTTCTTTTTTTCAGGTCAACACACAACGAGATGGAGAAGAACAGGTGAGTGTTCGAGATTTGTGAGGATCCGCGCCTGAAGGAATCTGCTCTTTTTCAGCCCGTGCCGGTGTCATCTGGGTCTCCGTCCCAGGCACGGAGCTGTTGCAAACGCAGGCTCTGCCGCCTGGTTTACCGGCTGCGCTCTGCGTGCGGTTGGGAATGTGAGTGGGGGGGTCCCAAGCAGTGCTGGAGTCAGGGAGAGGAAGCAGGAGGGAAGGAAGGGGCAGCTGGGTGAGGTGGGGTAGGACGGCCACGAGAGCGCGCAGGCTGTCACGTCACCTTGTGCTGGTGCTCCGACTGGAAGTGTTTCCTGCCCCCGACCGCTACAACCGCCATGTGATAAACCGCCGGGAATGCTGCTCATCCGCTGGGCGAGCTCCCGGGTGTGTGAAGCCCTGAGGATCCGGCCTCTCTCTGCCCCAGCGCGGATCATCCTGCCGAGAGGAGCTCATCCCTGCCGGAGACGCCCGTCTCCTCGCTCGTGGAGCCGGTCCGTGGCCCCGGGGTGGGCGCTGCGCAGTGCCAGCCTGCCGGAACGCTCCTCGCGTGCGTGTGCGTCCCCGCTGCCAGCAGGGACCCGAGGCATCTGAGCTTTCCCTGAGCAGGTTCATCCCAGGGCAGCTGCGTTGCAGTAGGAGGAAGCTGCACTGAGGGTGATGACATGCGTGCATTTTGGGGTGCAAAGACCTGTCCTAAGCTGTAGGTGCGGAGATGTATCAATAACTCGCTGTGCTGGAGGATGCAATGGCAAGGTGGAAGCTTCCTTTAATAGAAAAACCCAGCGCGTGTTAATTTTGTGGCTTTTTAATGTGCAATTACAAGGTTGAAATTGCACATCTCTCCTTAGTGAGCCCTTGGAGTTCAGCTGAGCTGGAATATTTTGTGTAGGCACAAATTCGGAGCTGTGAATGCGAATAACTGTTACCCTTTAAGACAGGCCGGTGCATCTTTTGTCGTCTAGCTGAAATATGGCTTTGTGTCCTTTACCAGCTTCTCTTTTTCTCCATATGGCTTGGATCTGACTCAAATATTGCAGTGTTCTGTTGTCTGTTGCTGGTTAAGTACTCCTTGGTTTGCTCTTCATCTTAAGAGGCAGGAATGCCCAAGTCCCAAATGACATGAGTTAGAAAAGGATGGGGCAATTTATTCCGCGTTTTGAGTAACATAGAAAATCAGCATTTTCTTACTGAAAACCTGGAGTGTATTTAAAGCTCTACCAGAGGGTGCATTGCATCCCTCACTGCCGCATTGTTTAAACCAGAGCTGTGTTGAAATCCTGTTTACAGTGTTGCACAAGTACAGTAAAATTTCTGTTTTCAAGCTCTTTGAAAAGGGGTAGCTGGAGAGAGAGAAAAAAAAAAAAAAAAACTTATTTTTCTCTATGCAGAGGCCACAGACCTCTTCCTATTTCTCTGCTAGTTGCAAATAGTTTAATATCCAGGTCTGCTGCTGTTGAGCTGCTGAATCCTGGCCTCGGTCTTAAGACGTGGCTGACGTGGTGGCAAAACTCGCTTTCTTTCCCACTAGTTCAAGGACCAGTTTAGCTTAATATTTGGAGAGCAAATCATGGGGAGATGGTATCTTGCATGAACACTGGCATAATGAAATGGTCTGGCTGGCTGGCACGTGATGGACTTGAAAGATCATTCATTGCTAAAACAAATCTTTTAAGCTTTTTTATCATTATTCTTTTTAACAGGCCAGCGACGCTTCTGGGGCTTGACTGTGGCAGCAGTTTTTATTAGTGAAGACATGGCAGATGTTTGCTCTGTTGTTTTTTTTACAGCATAGGCTGTAAAAACTCTGAAGTGGAAACTGAAATTTTAACTTCAGAGTTGGCCTTGCGTAAGGCTGAAAGTTGCCCCATGTTGGCCAAGCACTGCTGAGCGGGTGGCTCACTTCTGCATTTCCCACCATTATGTGTGTTCCTCTCTCCTGTCTCAGTTTTAACACCAAAACGTCACTTCTGCTGATGGATTTGGGGAAAAAGGGCTTCATTTTTAGTGTTTTCAACTCTTTTAGCACACAGTCATGCGAGCTCCTCCCCGGCTCTTGCAGATGGATACTGAGGGTACGGTCGAACGGGTTTGTGTGGCTCCAGCAAAATCCTACCCCTGTTCTTGAAAATCTCCTTTGCAAAAGTTCCTCTCTGAACCTGTCAGTGTTTGGGATTTACCCGGACAGCAAAGCCCACGTGCTTTCTTTGCGTTGTAACTCGGGAGGTGCTTTGTGTAGGCAAATCCTTGTTTACTCGCGGCGTGTGCAGAACGAGATAGGCAGGTAGTTGCAAAATCTCCGTTGGCAGCTGCCTGTCTCAATTAGCTATTTCAAAGGCAGGTGTTGCAAGCGCTGCCAAACGATGTGACCTAAATATGGGGGCCGGAGCGCCGAACGCGAGAGAAACTCGCCCATGTCGGGAGCATCGACGTTGGCCGTGGGTAAAGGGATTTCCTTGCGGAGCCATAATTTCCCTGCTACGTGCAACAGTGGTACGAAAGCATTAGCCTATATTTTAAGAGCATTGGTCTGTATTTTAAGGTGCGCTGGCTACGCGTGTCTTGGGTAGCGAGCCAGTGGTTGAGGGAGCACCAGCAGATCTGGGTTTTGGGTTCTCCGATCGCCGTAGAGCCCATAAGGGCCTGAGCAAGAATTTTGTTTGAACAGAGCTGCGACTGGGCGATTTCTACTAAAAATAGGTAAAAGGAGGGCCTGAAAGGATGGCGTCCCTTTACATCTGTGCAGCGTGGACACGGCCTGCTGCCGGCGGGACCGAGCAAAGGCAAAATGTCACGCGTGGGATGAAGCTTTCCCTGTAGGTTTGCGCTTCGCCACGTGTAGAGCCAGCTAGATGGAACAGGCTGTTGTATATTTGCCAGGGTGTTTAGTCTTTTGAGGCTGTAGGGCGGTTTGGAAGAAGTTCCTCCGTTTCTGGGTGACTTTAAAGATCTGATCTTGGAGCAGGGTGATAACCCAGGGGGTAGGAAGGCACCAGGTCTTATGCCAGAGGAATAAAATCCTAACCCGTGTGGCCAACTGGGTTATTTATTGTATGCCTTAGTCTATAAATACCTTGGTTATCTCTGCCATAGCTGCTTGCAGATGCTGAGTACTTTGCAAACACTCTTTAATGTGTTGTGCAAACTCTTCTTTTTCAGGCGTGCCCATCTGCGACTGTGTCTGGAGAAGCTGAAAGGGCTGGTACCGCTTGGACCCGAATCCAGTAGACATACTACCCTGAGTTTACTAAAAAAAGCTAAGTTGCACATAAAGGTGAGTTTGAGCTCATTTCCTTGTGGGAAGTGTCACCGAGGAGATGTGTTTTGAGAACCTTTGAGATGCACAACGAGTTGTGCAAATAAAGTTCCGCTTTGTCAAGGAGCTGCCCCTTCAGAGGGTTGCGATAGAATCCAAAGGGCTTCAAAAAGTGAAGCTCTTCTCTTAGACCCAAACATCCCCAAAACTTTAGTTTGGTTCCTGCTGTAGCCGTTGGTGTTCAGCTTTGCTCCCATTAGGTGAGAGCTGATTTCCATTTCAAGAGCAGCCTTGTCGCGTGGATTTCCGTGCATCCTGAGCATTAGAAAGGAAAAAAAGAGCAGCTGGGGCAGGACATTGTTATGAAAATACTGAGTTAGACTCACGTTATCAGAGGTCAGGGTTGTTTTTTCGCACAGCTGATGTTAGTGGTTGATGTCGCAAGTTAGTCCAACAACCAAGGCTTCTCGTTATAGATGCCCCCCACTTCTTTGAAGCCTTATTCAACTCTGGGTTTTTAGGAAACCTAAAAGGTTTGAGTTTCTCCCTGCAAGAACAAAGTTCATTATTCAATCTGAAAAGCTGTCAGTGCCAATCTGACCAATTGCTTGGCGCTCTTCAGTTGTTTCTGTGATTTCCCTGCTGCCCTTGCACTGGCTCATAGCAACTCTGATTCACCTGCTTAATGTACTGAGTCTAGGCCTGGACACTCTTCATGAGGTAACAGGGACGGTATTTGGATAATGTTAAAGTGATTTTCAGTGATGCTGGGTGTGCACCCCTGGAAAAAAAGCTGGAAGAGCGCGAGCTTGGCCGGCAGTGCGCAGGGGAGGTAACGGTGCCATGTTTCTCCACCCGCAGAAGCTTGAGGAATACGACAGAAAAGCAGTCCACCAAATAGACCAGCTGCAGCGGGAACAGCGGCACCTGAAAAGGCAGCTGGAGAAACTGGGCATGGAAAGAGTCCGAATGGACAGTATTGGATCCACTGTTTCCTCGGAGCGCTCCGACTCCGACAGAGGTGAGGCCCCGCGGCCGCGCGCTCTCTGCCGGATGGCGCCGCGTGGTCTCGCCGGCCGCGTCGTGACGCTGCGCGTTCTGCTTGCAGAAGAGATCGACGTGGATGTCGAGAGTACGGATGACCTTCCTGCAGACCTGGACTGGAGCAGCAGCTGCCTGAGCGATTCGGACGAGAGGGGCAGCCTGCAGAGCGTGTGCAGCGACGAGGGCTATTCCAGCGCGGGTGTCAAGAGGTTGAAGTTGCAGAGCGACCACAAGCCTTGTCTCAGTCTATAAGAAGTGACTCCTGCAGCCATTTCCCTTTTGGATCTCGTTAGGTTGTGTGTTGGACCGTCCCACGATTCTCTTGCACGTCAATCTGATGTACCGCCGACTTCGCCCGAGTCCCGAAACAGTGCGTAGGGGTGGGGGTTCCAAGCTGCTCTCCGGAGCACCCATCTGATCACATCCACTAGCTCCTCTTCCCATCAGGAAGCTCAGCTCTAAGACCATACATTCCAACCAAATTTTCACGCGCCTGGGGAATATTTTAGCAGTAACAGCGACCTAAAAAAACCTCCGCTCTTTTTGTTTTTGGCTTGCTGTTAGTGCCTGGTATTCTAGATCGACTTCATATTTGCCTAGCAATGTCACGTATCTTGTGAGTGGAAGTAGAGCCCAAAAGTCGCTCGTCTGGGCGACGCTCTGAAGGGAGGATTGACCTAACGTTGAGTTCAGATCTGGCAGCGGGTGGAGGGAAGCCCGGGAACGGCGCACGGAGCGTTTGGGATGTGTCGCGTCTGACGCGCGCCATGATTGCACTGTGAAACGCTGGCATGTTAATTTGAGGACTTATCTCTACGTATTCAGGGTAGCAGCGTAACCGTGTAACCTTTGGCCTGCTCTTGCTGTCTTACTACAGCTCCTACTGATTTTTGAAGGCTGAAAAGCGGGCGAAATCCCGCAAAGGCCATTCCTGCGTCGGCGTCCGCAGAGAAAAGGGAGGTTTCACGGCATCGGGACCCATCTCAGGAGGTTTGGAAGCCCCCTCTGCCAAAGTAAGGCGCTTCTCCCTGCCAAACCGGGCTGTGGGACCTTGGCAAGGGAGCTCCTGCTCCTGCAGAGCCTTTGAGAGGATGTCCTCAGTTGTTACACATCTCAAAAGTTTCTTTAATATCTAAAACCAAATGGTACTATACTTCTCCTGTGCAATTTATGACCTCATGCATTACAGCTGCATATTACTGTTCTAGGCAAGTTTTCCTAGAAGCTTGTTCACGCGTCTTGTCTCTGGGACAATTTTTTCTACCTCGGAGAGATGAACAAAGATTATCTCGATCCCTTTAGCACAAAAATGATGATGCCTCATTTGTTTGATAGCAGCGACGCTTGGTCCCGTCCCAATCTGTTAGCAATAACCGAGCGAGGAGGGCGGCTGCGCTGCCCTTGGCGGGCAGCGATCGGAAAGGGCACGTTTTACTGAACGTCGCTTAACAGTGAGTTCCTGCATTTATTTGGTAGAGCGTTATTGGCATTTTTAGCACTTCTTTGGCTGGTTGAGTTACTTTTAGGTGCTCTAAAACTGGCTCGCTAAGGATTTTGGTTGCCACCTTTGAGAGAGGGGAAAAATAAATGACAAAAGTACAAGCCACCCTTCCCTTCCCCACAAAGCCGTGGTTTCAAACCTTGCAGCGCTTTCCCTTAAGCCAACTAGAGCACATGTAAATGTACATAAAAACACATGATCTATAAATAGTATTTATTCATTTTATATGAAACTAATGTAATGGAGATACATTCTTATGACTTTGTGCTTTTATAGATGTTCCAGGAACTTTGTACGTAGCATGAGCTAACTGAGATATATAGATTTCTTTGGGGTTTTTTTTTTTTTTTTTTTTTTTGCTTGATACGTTTTAAGGTCTTTATATGGGGCCCACTCGGCAAACCTGTCGCGGTGACAGTGACACGACCAACTCGCACAAGGCGACCAGAGAGGTCCCATTGAGCGAAGAGCGACTTTCCCATCCAAGGGCTACGTAGCTTATTTAGCATCAGGCCGCGCAAATGGCCTTTTGTACTTGTCTGTAGTCTTGAAAAACTAATTTAAAATAGGCAATTTCTAAGACTTTGCTAGTGGAGCTGCCAAAAGCCACTAAGACACTCTGTAAAGTGCAAGTGAATGAACTATAGAAGACTTGGTTGGTTTTGGGTTTTATTTTAAGTATCCTTAAGCTATTTTTGGATCATTTGAACTCTTTGAAAAGCAAGTGGATGGGAGACGGGGCTAGTGGATTGCTAAATCTCCAAAATAGGTTCTCTTTTCGCGTGTGCTGTGTTTTAAAAGGAAAAAAAAAACAAAGGATTTTTGTTGTTGTTGGTTTTAAAGAGCTGGGATTTTTGCACGTCCAGCATATTTGCACTGAACTCGTATGCCTTTTGCATTCGTACGCCTGCTTCCTAAGTCCGAGCAGAGAATCAGCTTCAGACAGCTAGCTCAAACCCAGGAAACTTAAAAAATATGAATGGAAAGGATAAAACAAGTTGAATATCTGCACTTTGAGGTCCTTTGATCCGATCAGTTTTTGCTGGAGAGGCCTCTGCAGCTTTTTCGGGTCCGCGTGTTGCATAAATGGCCTCATGATTCCAAACCCAGAGCTGCAGGTATCGCTACCTTCTTTGAGGCAAAAGTAACATTAGACTTTTGGAAAGTGTCAGAGGGGGAAATTCAAGATGCAAAATTGAGCACTTAGTGTTTTTTTAGTTTTTTAAAGCCCTATTGAGTTTTCAGGTTTTCACCCTGTGTTTTTTGGTTTTTAATTGTTGTGCCTTTTTGAGTTACACGCATTTTTTTTTCTTTTATTTTTTTTGGTGAAATACGGTGTGGTTTTTGTCCTGATGTAAACCGGTACTTATTTGACCTTTGCACTGTTCGGATGTGGCCCTTGCTCGTGACGGCATAGAAAAAGAAGTTTGGGAAATGATGCACTATTGTCAAACTGACACAAGGGTAAATAGGGTGTTTTTTCCAAAACTCTCAGCAAGGGAAGTACATTTTTCCACTCGGGGCTCCAAGGCTGTGGCCATGTTGGCGTCTCCGGTGTCTCCCGCTCATCCCGTCTCAGGCGCGGAACCCAGCCCCGGGCGGCTCAATCTGCTTCCGCGGCTGCAGAAATGGTAGCGCTGTTCTGTTTCGCCAGCCTTTCTCTCGAATTCACTGATCCACCAGCATTATTAAGAAATAAGCTGCAGAAATAAAACTTTTGTAGATTGTTATAAAGGGGGAGCGAGGAGCCCCTCGCGCGCCCCATGTTTACGACTGATAGTTGCACAGCTGTGTGTGAGTATAAAACGCCTCTTTTCCCCCTCTCCCTCTTCTTTTCTTCCTTATTTTCGTCGTCTCCTCGCGGAGGGCAGATCCCACCGCGGCGCGGACGGTGCCACCGGGCGCTCGCTCGAGGGCGGCCGCCCTCGCGTCTGTCAGGGCAGCGCCATGGTGAGAGCGGCGACTGCTCACGACGGCCCGAGCGCCACTTGCGCCCGGGGAGCTCCTGCCCGAGCGCTGGGCGCCCGGCGCGGATCCTGCGCGCGAAGCTCCGCTCTTCACCCAGGTGCATTGGCAGTGCCGTGGCCAGTGCCCGTTTCTTGGAGAGAGCCTAAGAGCACTTTCAGAGCGGCGCCTGCTGCTGCTGACGGCGCCGGGCTCTGCCATTGCTGCCCTAGCACTTTGCGCGCGCGGATGTGTAGCAATAGGTCAGGGCTTCACCTGCCCGGTCTGCCCTGGCTTTTGGAACAGACTTCAGGTTTTGACACTGTACTGTATTGGGAGGAATCCTGCTCTTGCCAAGCCACGTGTTTGCTCCCCTGGAAGGGTTATTTTGCCGCTTGCTTTTGTTGCTGCTCTGCCTGCAAGTCATGTTTCTTTAGTCTTTATTTGCCTGCTGGTAGCAACAGGTCCCAGATTCCCCAGCGTTGCTGAACCACGAACCTCGGACGTGCCCGCCCGGATGTCGAGGAGGGGGGAAGGAAAAGCGTTGCGTCCCAAGCACAGGTAGCACCTGCTCCCATAAACCCTCCTCGCTCCTCTGGGGCAGCTCCACGGTGCCGCGTTCCCCAAGGCTGAAGGGAAATTGTGGCAGAGGCTTTGCTCTCCTGCTTGCTCTTTGCTGGGAAGCTGTTGCATGATTTAAAAACCTTCTGCAATGTCCAAACCTGCAATCGGCCCGGGGTTTTGATTGGGTTTTATTTATGCTTGCTTTGCTGCCCGTTCGACACGAGAACTGAACCCGCCTCGTGTCGGCGCTCTTGCCTTGCCAGTCTTCCAGAAATGAAACACGGGCTGAACGGGGCGGAGGGGAGACCGGGAATTCTGTTTCCAGTTCCTCGTGTAGATACCACATGATTTGAAATCCTGTGTCAAGACCATATAATGGTGCTTTTTATTACCATTAGCACACGCGTTTTTAGAAACTACGTGTTTTAGAAGACCTTGCTGTGTATATGTATCCTTCCGTATTGTTCAACTGTTAGAAAATAAATTATTTCATTATTAAAGAGAAGTGCGCGGTCAGTCCCTCCCTCCCGAGGCCCCCGGCAGTCTCGTGCCTCCCTGCTGGTCACGTCTCCAGCGAGTGCCTGTCGAACCAGCGGCGAAGAGGGAGCAAAGAGGTGTTGGACAAAGGCCCCACGAAACCTCAGGGCTTCCCCCCCATGGAGTCCTTGGACAAAGCGCTTGAGAAAGATGGCCAAAAAAGAGCTGTGAGACGGAGGTTCAACCTCTGCTTCTTGCTTGCCCAGCCCCATCCTTCCCCCCAGAGCCAAAGCTCTCAGGAACCCTGTTCACAGGGGGCTTTTGTGCTCTGTTGCAACTGGCCTCTGCCTGCAGGAGCTGTGTCCTGATAATGATTATTTTGGGGGGAATTAATTTCCCTGGTGGGGGCGGGGTTGGAGCCTGGCACTGCCCATGGGTTGGTACCTGCTGGGGTGGCTGTGGCAGGGCCTGGCCGGGGGCTCTGGGGCCTCTTCCGAGGCTGCAGCTGAACATGACTCCCTGCAAAGTGACGCAGCCTCCAGGCTGCCACGGGGAGGCTCCATCCACTGTGTCCCAGAGCCACCGCCGCCCTCCTGCACCTGTCATTCTACCTCCTGTCTTCCTCTTCCATCCTCCTCCTCTGTCCTCCACTTGTACCACCCTCATCCTGGTACCCCCCACTGCGTGCAGCACCCTCTGTCCTGCACCCTCCATCCTGCCCCGACCACCTTCTGCTCGGAGCACTTTCCGCTCGGAGCAGGGGCACCGGGCGCTGGCACCTGCCCGGCAGTGAAGGACTGAGGACAGCAGAGCGGAACAATCTTGGGGAAAAGCGGCCCTCGGAGGAGAACGGAGCCGTTTTACCGACCCCGCATCCCCTGGCTGCAGGGGCCCTTCCCCTTCCAGGTGGGCGCGATGCTCCAGCGGGCCGAGCCGCGGAGCAGCGTGGGGCAAAGCGAGGCTGAGGTAACGGCTTTATTGCTCCGCGTGGGCTGAGCGCCCTGCCCGTGCTGCCGAGGAGGCCGAGCATGGCAGGGGCTGCTGCTCCAACCTGTCCTGGCCATGTCCTGCGTCTCCGGTCCCTGCCAGGACGCGGATCCCGCGCAGCCCCTGCGGCTGGCCCGGCCCACGCTGGGGCTCAGCACCCCCCAGACTCGTAGGGGGACCCTGCGGAGCAGAGCGGCGCTTGGGGCCCGGCGGCACCTCCGGCAGCGCTCGGCGCTGTGGCCTCAGCACTTCCCCCGGCCACGCTGGGCTCCGGATGGCCTCAGGGGAAGGTGATGGTGGCGAGCGGCGTCAGCTCCAGCGCCTGCTCCAGGGGCGGCGGCGGCTCCGGGAAGGCGGCCGGCTGCCGGCTGCCGTGGTGGCCGTACTCGAACTTGATGCGCAGCTCTCCGATGCGTGCCTGAGGTAGGATGTCGGGGATCCACTCGATGACGAAGGGGGTGGGCTCCTTCTGCGTGGGGGACATGGTGCCTGCACGTGGGGAGAGGGGGGGGCGGTCAGGGCAGGGCTGGGGGCTGCTCCTGGGCAGGGACACCCTGGTTTGAGGAGGGGGAGGAACCGCCTTCCTCCTGCCTTGTGGGTCCCTCTGTGTGAGACCCCCCAGGCCTGGGTGGGGGTGTGTATGGGGTGTATATTCTTCATTTTTTTGCTAAAGGACTTTCAGTTTTGTTACAACTGGGGGCTTTGCTGCCCCTCTGTTGTTTTTCCCTGGCTCAGGGAGGGTTTGGCTGGGTGGAAACTGGAATCTCAGAGGGGTGAGATTATTGTGGGGTGGAGGGGCTGGGTGCCCCAGGACTGTGACAGCACCTTGTCTGTGAGCCCCAGCCCCCTGTGAGGGTTCCCCTCCAAGAGGAGCCTCTCTTTTTGGGGGGGTGGATCCCCTTTAGGGTGCCCCTTTAAGGGAGCCCTTTGGGGGCTTCCCTCCCTTCTGTGGACCCTCTCCATGGGGGATCCGAGGTGGGGCAGGGGCCAGAGCATAGCCCAAGGCCCCTAGCTCAGCTCAGCTGTTCAGCCTCTTCCTCTTCTTTCCCGGTGTCCAGGCTGCTTTCCCGGAAGAAGCTGCTCCCACCGGGCTGGCTGGGAGCCTCTCGGCAGCTTTTTCCACACTCACCCACTTTGAGGAAGGTCTTGAGCTCCAAGGGCCGGATGGCCGGCTGCTTCTCCAGGCGCCCGTACGTCTCGGCGATGTTCTCCACCTCCACCTTGGGGCACTTGAACAGCTCGTACGTCCCGTCCCGGTTCTGGATGAAGCTGCGCGTGATTTCCAGAGGCATCTGCCAGCAGGAACAGGAGGATGGAGGTGAGGAGCTCGGGGCCCTGGCCTGCTGGGAGCCGGAGCCCTGCGCTGCGGCACAACCTTCCCCAAGGGGGTGTAAGGCTGCCAAAAGGCCAGCGGGTTAAGCGGGAGGCTCACGGTTGCAGCGTGGTGCAGGGGCTGCCTGTCGGCCTTACCTCGGGCGTATCAAAGATCTGTTTGACCTGCAGGATGTTGGTGATGTGCCAGGTGTACTTGGAGAAAGTCCCCAAGGGAAGGGCATCTTTGCGGACAAAAGCTGAGGAAAAAAAGCAAGTCAGGTTAGTGGCCGTGAGGCGGATTCAGTCCTGCTCTGCCCAGAGCTCCTGTGAGATGGATCATGTTTGTCAAGGGCCTTGCTGTTTTTTCCTCCCGCCTTGCCCTTCCTTTTTTGTCTGCCTCAGCCGCAGGCTTGAGCCACTGCTTGCTTGGATCTTCTTCTCCAGGGCTAGAGCAGCTGGTAAAGTAAATCCTTCCTTGCCCTCTTACAAACTGCTCCTTGGCCTCTGCTGGCTCATGAACTTTGAGTTACCTGGAGACCAGGGCACTAAGTGGATCAGTGCCAGGGCTCCTGAAGCCCAACTGAGTTGGCTGTGGTAGCCCATGCTCCTGTCACACTCCTGTGCTGCCCTTAACCTCTCTGAGAGGTTATGCTTTACCCTAAAGAGTTGCTTTACACGTCAAGCAGACTTGGAGGCTTCAGTTTGAAGCACCTTGCTAGGGTCAAGGGCTGTATTAGGGTCGAGTCTGCTCTGTTCAAAAGGCAGCCTCAGGCAGCTCTGGGCAGATTACAGCAAAACTCCACTGCCTCCTGCAGGACACCAACACCGTCCTCAGCACCCAGAAAACCCAGGTCGGCTACAGCACCAAGTTCCGACTTCCACGAGAATTTAGGCTGAAGCAATTTAATCCTACCCCCACACAGCAGAGGCTGCATGTCCTTAACTCAGCAGCACCCACCCTGGGGGGCCATTCCTACAGCCACTGCCCTCTTCTACCTATTTTTTCATGATGACAGTGTGTGGAAAAGGAGCCAGTTGGGGAGCTTGTTCCTTTTTTCTGTCTTGCTGCTCGTCCCTCCCCCTAGGAGCATCCTGCCTTGAGCAGGAGGCAAAGCTCTTGCTGTACCAGCTCGGTCCCATCCTACCCGTCGTGGAGTTGGGCAGCCTCTTCTTTGTGCTCCCCATGGAGATGCGCTGCTGCAGCACGTCGAAGAAAGCTTGGGGAATGTGGAACACCAGTGGCTCCGGCTTGCCTAGGAGGTCACAGACAAGAGGCAGGGGCTGAGGTGAGAGGCTGCGCTCAGCAGGCACCTAGGCAGACATCTCCTACTGCTTTTATCCTCGCCCGCCCCTTTTCAGGTGGCCCTAGAGCAGCCAGGCTGAGCTTATCCCTGAGGTGGGAGTGAGGATCCTGCAGGCTTTAAGCACAGGGAGCTGCTGCTTAGCAAGGGGCCCCTCAGGGCCACCCTATATGTCTTTAAGTGAGCAGAGGACTAATGCATTTTTACCAGCAGCAGGCAGAGGGAAGTTTTAACTTAGGTTCAAGAGCATCATTGCACAAAGCTGATGCGAGTCTGGGAAAGTCTTAGAAAGCCTGAAACCAGGTACTCCCTCCCTTGCTTTCTAGCATTTCTGTCCTTGTTTTAAGGGGAGGCCAGCTGAACTATGGCACTAGTGACAGCCTCTCAGCTACTGCTGGGAGCACTAAGCTCCCCAGTTACATCCCACTGAATGACTACTAAAGAAATGACAAAATCCGTCTCTAGATGTTCAGGGTGTTATAAAAATGAATTACTCACAGCTCTTCTTAAAGTTAGTTTCCTCAGCTATAGCCATGTGTGGGACCCAGAGGTGCTACAGGAGGATCTTTTTATGTTAAGATCAAAACCACTTACATCATACTTAATTTGTAGCTACTTATTTATAAGTACAATAAAATAGGTACAACTCAACAGGTGTTCAGACTCCTGGCTTCTTATCTAAGCATGATACATTTTCTTTATCATCTACTTTATCTTCTTCCAGTGCACTTGTGGCCTCGGTGCACCACACTCGTTATTTTTTATTACCATCCTTGCATTCCACGTGCAAGCATGTGTGCCTTGGCACCACTACGGCTCTTGTTCTTTAAGGGCTACCATCCAATTTCAAATCCTGTGCTAACTAACAATACTCTAATACAGTAACTCACTAATAATTAAGCAATACACTGACTAAACACCCACCTCTGCACCACTGGGGTAGGCTGGCACCTGCAGAAGTCATGTGCTGCCACTTGTCCTGCACGAAGCTGAGCAGCACAGGGGGCTTGAACTCCCCCAGGTTTTAGATGTAGAAGGCAACACCATGTCAGGTGTCTCACCTTACCTCACCTCTCCTGGTCCGCTCCTGACAGTTTCTTTGAGCATAAATAAGCTCCAAGGGAATTTCTCCCTTCCCCAAGCATAAACAACAGCACTAGGTTTATGATAAGAGTTAAGGCTAAGCTTGGGGAACGAATCAAAGCTGACAGAAACTTCCTAGGGCAAATTAATAGTTGTTATAACCAAGGTAAGTATGTGCTCCCCTTTGGGCTAACAGTTATTTAGTGCTGCCAAGAGCTTGTCTGTTAACTACTGAGGTTGCATTGGGAACGAAATCGTGCCTGCAGGCTCTTGGAAGGTGGTCTCCATGAAGACTTACCCTCAAATTGGTAATGCATGGTTTGATGGATACGTTCGGTGACGCTGGCCAGCCATTCTTGGAAGGACAGGGTCACCTGCGACTCATCTAGCAGCTGATTACAGCCTAAAAGGAAAAGGAAGCTGAAAGCAGAATCTGCACCTCACACAAGTGAGGAGCAAAGACACAAAGGAAAAAAATAACTCAGACAATCCCAATCCAGACGTGTTGCCCCATTGGCAGAGGCAGGGGGTCTGGGTAAACGTATGTAGTCAAGTATTTCCCATTTTACATTCACTAGTTTCCCAGTGTGGAGACATGATGACCCCTGTAAAACTTTGGAGTTACAAAAGAACATTTCTGTCCTCTTGATGGATTAGGAATTACTTTATTTGGCATCTCAGTCCATGGACTCAGAAATATAGAGCTATTTTAAAAGTAGAAGTCTATGGGGATCCATTGGCACACACCAAACTCCACCATGATTTCAGTAACAGCTACAGTCCTGGCGCCACAATACAATAATGACTGTTTATTATGGAGCACTTGTCACAGAAACCTGCTGTGGCCTTTGTGGGTGCTAAGGAAGCCCAAAGAAGCCCAAAACACTCCCTGAAGAACACACAGACATTCCCAGGAGCAAAGCATGCACTCACACTCTGCATGGCAAGATTCCCTTTGAGGAGCTCGTAAACACCCACCTGTACACGTCCTTCTGCTCTGAGAACAGTTATTATATGTATACACTTCAAACGCTCCTAGGGCAGCCAGTTAGCTGAGCTGAGATCTCATTTACCTCTGGCACATTCCCCATGGCTCTTGGACAGAGCCCGCCTGAATATGTATTTGCTACTATAAAATATATCTCTGATAATTCCAGCCAGGAACTGTCTGCCCCGATAGCTTCGTATGTTAAGGATACTACAGATGCTGAGAGTGGCAAAAGAAGAACAGTCCAATTTACTACTGTGCCCGATCTAAGCCTATTCAATTTTGCCTAGGAAGACATATAATTGCATTAGGTTAACATCATTTTGATATCTGCTGGCCTGCTTGCCCTGACAACAACGTCCCCGCGCTTACCGCGGGTAACACAAGACACGGCACCCACGGCTGTGGGGACAACCCTACCTGGCCTCTTCAGCGACGCCACCACGGCCGGCTTTTTCAGGCTGCCTTTCCTCAGGCTGCTGTTAGCTGCCTCTGGAGCCAGGAGAGGGCTGTTCCCCTGCGTACCTGGGGTTCAAATGGAGAGGGTTTCAGTGCCTTCATGGCCCGTGTGCCTCCCACAAAGCTCCTCTCGCCCCTCGCTCCAGCTTCACCCTCCCCTCCGTGCCCGGATGGGAGCAAGAGACTTTCCAGCTTACCACCACCCGAAAGGATCATTAAAAGACCCCACTGCAGAAGCCTGGCCCATCCGCAGGGCCTGCCCGCAAGGCTTGCAGCCCAGCAGCAGGCAGGGCACGAGGCGAGCGGTGGCTGCCCCAAGCGCGCAAGCCAGACGGACGGCGGCTTTTCCTTCTGCAAACACTCAGCTCTGCACCAAGGCGAGCGGCAGCGCTGCCGATGAGCACTCACCAGACACTCCGTCCTTTTTCCTCTTCTTGGGCTTGGAAGCAGCAGCCTCCGCAGGCGGCGCGATCGCTTGGGGGCCGCAGACTAGCTGCGGCACCGCGATGCCTTTCAGACCTAGGAAAAGCACCACTCAGGCCTGCAAAGCTCTATCTCCGATCGTAACCAACCCTCCACCCTGCTAGTGCTCCTGCGAGCGGCAGGCCTGACTCCTCACGGACGGGTATCCGGGAAAATGGAAACCTGAGGCTTCACTGAACAGCCAGGGCTTTGCTTTTTTGGTGGTGGCGCGCACAGCCCGGCACTGCGGAGCCACCCTCGAGCCGGCGGGCACGGACGGCAGTAAACGTGCCAGCCACTAACAAGCAGTGCTTTGAGTTCCCGTGCTCTGAGTCACCGTTCCTAAAAACACAGGAAAACTAAACAAAACACAAGGGGAAAAACCCAGACCTGCAAGGCAGGAACCAGCCCTGGTTGGACAAAAGAGAAAAGGGAACTGGGGAAGGAGGAGGCACCGGAGCAGGAAGGATTCTGCACGGGACCAGAGATTTGCCCCAAAGCATGTGGCAGTTTGTACCCAGGTGCGCTCATGTGGGCTGATAACGAGCAAACACAAGCGCTCCAGGGTTGGTGTCTCTGTGTGCGATCCCGTCTCCTGCCCTTCCAGCTCTTCCAGGCCTCCAGCTGGCTCTTCTCGCACTTTCTGACCTCACACCAAACCCCGCTGCACCAGCAGGCCCTCGGAGCAGCTCCCAGGACACTCACCTGGCTCCCAGCTGCAGCAGGGTGGAATCTGTCACGTCCCTGGATTCACTCCCACGGCAGTGACGCCACAAGGGCCGAGGGACACGCACAGCACAGTGAGCTGGGAGTACCGTGTCCCTTTTGGGAGACTTCCCACCCCAAAACCTCAGAACAAGCTATGAGAAACCCCCAAAGACACTCTGGCCCCACAGACACATTATGGAAGTGGGGAAACCCACGACACAGGGAAGTGCTTCTTAGGGAGAGCAGGAACTGGGAATGGGGCAGAGAAGGGCTGCTTTTCATCTTATGCTGATTTTACAGACTAAAACCCCAGACGGGGCCCAAAATCACTACTCAGCCACTTTAGGAACAGCAGCTCCAAAAGGGAATTGAGTTTACCTATGATTTTCATTAACTCACTTCCTCAGGAAAGATTTCCAAATATACCTGGGTGCCTAAAGAGATGGGGGGATTACCTGGGGGATCCGCTGCGGGTGCGCAGCACCCAGGGGAGGTTCACCCAGCCCTGCTGCCCAGCTTGCCGTTTGCAACGAGCCAACGTGGTTCAGCAGCGCAGGGGGAGCCGAGCGCGGCACTGCCCTCGATCCCATGCGTCCCCTCGGCGCTCACGGCCTCCCCTTCCCGTCCCCCTCGCGCCGCTGCACATGTTTCGCGCGGCCCCGCTGGCCACCTACCACCCGCGTCGCCGCCAAGGAAGTCGGCAAACTCCTGCGCCAGGGCCTCGTCGCTGGCGAAGGCGCAGATACAGGCGAAGAAGTGAATGCACCGCGGCGGCGGTGCCTCCTCCTTGGCCGCGCCGGCCTTGCCGGCCCGCAGAGCCTGGCACGAGCAGAAGAATCGGTGCTCCACCAGGCTCTTGGCGCTCACCTTCTGCGCGAAGGAGGCATGCAGATAGCCCAGGCTGTGCTTCTGGCTGGCCTTGCACTTCACCACCAGCACGCTCTTGGTGATGCGCTGCACCAGCGGCCCCGTGGGCTCCGTGGCCAGCTGCCACAGGGTCTGCTTGGTCTCGGGGGAGGCCTGCATGGAGCTGAGCACCGAGTTCTTCAGGGTGAGCGGCGTGGCCTCCGTCTGGCAGCTGAGGGCCAACTTGACGTGCTGGCACTGGTTTTCCACCACACCTTGCGCGGCCGCCTTCAGGCACGAGGGCACGTAGCAGCGGCCGGAGCTGAGCTGCGTGATGATGGTGCCCTCCACCGTTTGGATGGTCGTCTCCGAAACACCCAGCTCCACGAAACAGCGGTAATCCGGCCCCCGGTCCCGCTGCCGCACTGAGTAGACTTGCAGGTCAGAGCCGGTGATGATCTTGACGGCGTCGATGCCGGGCTGCTTGCGGGCGCCATAGCGGAACACGGTGCCGCACGTCTTGTTCTTGCAGCTCAGGCCGCGGGTGCCGTTGTAGGTGCCGCAGCGGGGGCACTTCCTGATGCCCCTTAGTGTGGCTTTCCCCAGGTCCGACAGGAAGGCCGGGACTTTGGCCCGCACAGCACCGGGCTCCATCCTCCGGGCAGCCTGGAGGGGAGAGACGAACGGGGGCACAGACGGGACATGGGGACAGGAAGCCCAGGCCTGGCAGTGTCTGGTGGCGCAGTCAGGCCCCTCCGCCGGTGGCGGTGCCCACATGGCGGGCAGGGCAGCGGCTGCGGTGCGGCGGGCATCGCCCTGGGGCACGGTGACGTGAACGTTAACAGTGACCGTTAAGAGCGACTATTGCTACGGTGACATTAAGTGACGGGAACCCCCTGCGGCTGAGGGTCGGGGCGGACGCGGCACACGAGGAGCTGTCGCTGCGCAAAGGCCTCCATGACCCGGCCCCGCAGCCCCGGCCTCCCCCCGGCCCCTTCCTCCTCCTCCTCCTCGCGGCCCTCGACGCTTGGGCCTCGCCCGCCGTGACGACACGCCCCGCCGGCGCGGGAAGGCGGCCGCTTCCTCCCTCGCCCCCTCACGCACATCCGCCGCCTCCCTGCCCCGTGACGTCACTTCCCCCCCGCAGCGCTCGCGCTCCTCTGCTCCCCCGCCCTCACCTGGGGCCGCGCGCGCCCCCCGCTCCGGCCCGGCCGCCCGCGAGGGCGCTCAGCGCGCGGCCTCCGCCATGGCGCCTTACAAAACACCGCGGGCCCCGGCT
>JAYECN010392150.1:0-23150 GCA_035222435.1 Microcambeva ribeirae
GCCGCCGCCGCCGCCGAGGGAGCCGCGGCCGCCCGCGCCGGGGCTGGGGCTGCGGAGCCGCGCGCCGCTCCAGGGGAGCGGAGCCGGCTCGTTCGGGAGTAAACAAGCGCTGAAGCGTTTAGTATTAACGAAGCGCTGCTGCTGATTGCGGGGCATCTCGGGAGCCGCGAGGTAACCGGTGTTTTTGTCTTTAAAAAATGCTTTTAGGTTGTCCCCTAAGTCGCTCCAGCGGTGGCCCGAGGTTTGGGAAGAGTTGTTTTCCAAGATGCTTAAATCCAACTAAAAGGAATTAAATTGCGATTTGAGGCTTTAGCTGTTCAGTAAAGCCTGGTGTCTGCTGAGGTTTTTCGGTGTGAGTGTTACCTTTCCCGTGCCCTTGACGAAGCGGCGCTGACCTGTTCTCGCCCTGCCCTGCGTTTCCCCGCAGAGATGCTGAGCTTCTTCCGCCGGACCCTGGGCCGGCGCTCCATGCGCAAGCACGCGGAGAGGGAGCGCCTGAGGGAGGCCCAGAGGGCTGCCACCCACATCCCCGCGGCCGGCGACGCCAGGTCCATCATCACGTGCCGCGTGGCGCTGCTGGACGGGACAGACGTCAGCGTGGACCTGCCGGTAGGAGCGGCGCTTTGCGAGCGCCTCGCGCCGCGCCAGCCTCGTTGCGCCCCGTGAGTTAGGTAGAGGTGCGAGGGCGTCTCATCCGTCCGAGCGACCGGCCTTGCGACTTGGGTCCCGTTTACCGACCAGGAACGGGCAGTGACGGAACAGTTACCTTCGTTTCGCGCCGGTCGGTGCCGGGTTGCGCGCGGCTGGGTGTCGCTGGGCTGCGTTAAGGGGTCCTTCCTGCTGGTGTTCAGTCAGGCGGAGAGGGCAGCGCTCGGAGGGGTTGGGTGTTGTTCGTGCGCAGCTCGGAGGGAAGGTCAGTGCGCCCCGGGGAAGCCGTGAGAGGAGGCCATGGAGGCGGGAAAGGGGGCAGCTTCCCCAGGCGTCGGGCAGCCTGCGCTCAGATACGGGTGTAGCTGTTGGCACGTGTGTGGCTATGGTTCACGTTTAAGGATTTTTGTAGGTTTATTTTTAAAAATCCCAAAATATCATCTCTGTGGGGTTTTGTTTAGTTTTGTTTTTGCACCAGAGATAGATGAGGTTCCTACACCAGCGAGAAGGAGAGAATAGCGTTGCCTCTTTCTCCACAAGGCGTTTGGTATCGCAAGGACAGTCTCATAGCGTTTCCTAGGGAGAGATATTTTAGCCACTGTTTTACATTTCTGTGACCCCTATAATACACTTGGGTGTCTCTTCTTCTCCTTATTTATACATCCATTTGGCTAAGAGGGCAGTGGCAGAGGTGACGCAGCATGGTTTTCCATTTCCATGTGCTGCTCTGAGCTCGTGGGGCTGCCTTAGCAGCTGTGGGTCAGCAAGACCTTTGGACCAGCTCCGCAGAGTTTTAGCTTTAATACCAGTTGCACTGACATTGGAGTTCCTGCTGGGAGGACCATGCAGAGCAGCCCTTCTTAAAATGGCCTTTCTTTTTCTCCCTCTTTTGTTTTAAGCATAGTTTAAGAGTGATTATGACATTCAGTAGTCAGAGGAAGGCCAAATTTTTGAGAGTACTGAGCAGTGTGGTTGTAGCAGGTGGAAAAATCTCCTCCAAAAACGGAAATCCTTGTAATGAGGAGTTAAAGAAGCAGTTTGATGTCTTGATTTATAAAACGACTATGCAAACAAACATTAAAGTAATTCGTACATATCTGTAAAGCTCTCTGAAACAGGGTATTGAACATACATATCCACTGCTGCCTGGTACCTCGGATGTTTGATTTGAGGGCAGGAATGCCCGCAAATACTTCTTAGCGAGAGCAGCACTTAAAAAGTCCTTGGGTTTAAACTGATATCTCCACGTAACCAGAACAGTAATCTTTGGAGATGGAGTTGGCTCTCCAGGCAAATTCCTGGTGCCTGTAACAACATTTGTAAGGCTTTGAGGGGCATAACCTGAACCTGAAGAGGTGTCATGACCTACCATCTGAACTAGAAAACTTGGGCCAGGGTGCAGGAGCTGCTCTTTTCTTTCTACAGGAAACTGACGCTTGTTTGGTTCTCTTGCCCTTTTTGTTGTTGTTACTTTTTTTTTTTTCTTTTTTTTTTTTCCTTCCTCTCTCTTTATAAAGAACCTGTACAAAGCCTAACAAATACAAAGTAACAGTAAGCAGATACACTGAATCTACATAGTTAGGTACAGTAATTACCATGTATTGTTAGAGGCTGACACATACCAGTTCCTTGGTGATTAAAATACAATAACTTAAAAGCAGAGTACACCTTTCATTTCAGAATCCTTAGTGTGTTTGTTCTTGTGTCTCTACTTATGCCATTCCTAATTATACTTGAGAGGTGTTAATTAAAAAAAAAAGGGTACAAAATCTTGGGGCAAAAACATTGCTTTGTTTTTTTCTAAAAAACACCTGTTTTTCCTTACCTTCCTTGAGGATCATCAGCTTCTTCAAGCTAAGATCTTTTTCAAGTCTGGTTTGTTGGAGTAGTTTTGGTTTGAAATACTCTCCTGTTATCTCCCAGGAGGTGCCTTCTCAGTCTGCTGTGTCTCAGGCATGCTAGGTCAGCTGTGCATAGTGCTGTGGGCTAAGTAGGTTCTGTGAAATCATGTTTTTTTAAAAAGACAAGAATAACAAAATTTATTTATTTTTTTTTTTAAACTAAATCACTTAGTAACTTGAAGTTAGTTCACGGCCAGAGAAAGAGTGGACTTTGCACGAGTACAGGGTGGAAATGACTGCCTTGCCCCTTTCACTCTATAGCTACAGAAATACTTTATATTGGCATAACCTGGTGCTGCAACAGGAAAAAAGATGTTGCTTTCATCACTGCATTCATCCTTGTATCCACACCTCTTGGCAGACGAAACATTTTTTTGGCAGCCATGCAGTAAACCAAGTCAAGAAAATGATAAGGCTGAAAATAATGGGTATAGTTTTATGTGAGTTCCCAGCTGGAGCAGTTCTGCAGTCTGGTGCCCCATGTGCCTCCCCAGATGTGCTTAGAAGCAGCACCAGACCTATGTTTACTTCAAGGGCTGGTTAAGCTGCAGCCTTACGTGAGTTTACTACTGAAAAAGCAGCAATCTAGAAACACAGTTATTATTATTGACTAGATTGGGAATTGCTGAATGTCACTTTAATAAAAAAAGCAAAAAAAAAAAAAAAAAAAAAAAAAAAGAAGATAACACAGGGAACATTATTTTGCAAGCCAAGTATGTGTCAGAATTTTCTTTTGCAACAAAAAATGAAGTTTGAATTGAATTAATCTTGGACAGCAAAGAAGTGTGGTTTGTGGTGCTGTTTCCTAATAGCTTATATGTTCAGTGCAATGTGTACTACAAGATTAGGCAGGTGAGAGTGTAAGAATTCAGTTTTGCATACTTCCCATTCCCTGCATCCCTTATTTACTTTTAATCCTGTTCCCATGCA
This sequence comes from Microcambeva ribeirae, assembly GCA_035222435.1. NCBI lineage: Eukaryota > Metazoa > Chordata > Actinopteri > Siluriformes > Trichomycteridae > Microcambeva > Microcambeva ribeirae. The sequence continues at coordinate 3,480 of JAYECN010392150.1, forward strand.
GAACCAAATCTCCATATTCCCCTGCCCCCCTCACCCCGCTCCAGACCTCACAAAAGTCAGAGAGCTGTGAACAGACAGCAGAGCTGGAGACTCCATCCCAGCGCTCCTGCAGATCCCGGCTTCCAGTGCCCCCCAGCAACTGCCCGGCTGGAGACTCTCACTGATGGTTGTGGGTCTGGGGGGGGAGACAACTGGGGGGTATAAAGACACAGAAACCTCCCTGAGGCTTTCTTTTTATCTAGTTTCTTCAGCAGCTTATGAAAAATTTGTGAACAAAAATGTGTGTGAAAATATCCCAGGAAAGTGTATTTATAAATACTGGAGGTCTTCAGGGCACTTTAAAATCAGGAAGGTTAAAAAGGCAAGTATTTGTAATAGAAATAGTCAATTCAATGTTATTTGCAGTGAAGATTCTGAAAGGGAAGGATAGTACAGGTAAAAGGGAACACAGTGTCACACAAATGATGGAGAATTAATACAGGAGCACATTTAGAGCGTGAACTTTTTGGACCTTTTAAAATTCCGTGTCTAGATTTCTATGGAGCTTTACGACAGCAACAGGGGTTCTTGTAGAAGCAGCACTGTACCTTGTGCAAGAAGAGTTTTTGTTTAAGGATTCTGAAATGAAAACCTGCAATTTGCCTAATCCTCTCATGGATAATAGAGAGTTAATTGTATTCCAGCTTCTGCACAAGCAAGCTAAATTTTAGTCAAAAACTGCCTTGTGGTAGGTCTTTGAAGTAAGAGGCACAAATAATACTTTCTGAAGCCTAGTAGCTCTTCAACTTATAGTAATATTCCTTACTTATGCATGAAGTTTATTATAGGAATTGTAAAATGCGATGGTTTTGTCTCCATTATAATGAAATGCCATTAAAACAGGAATTTACATAATCGAGCACACGAGCTCTGCAAAACAGGACAAATTAGCTGAACGGTTTACGGTATTGGAGTAAAGCTTACAAAGTAGGATGAGAAGAGATTATTTTGAACAAAATCAAGAACTCTATCTGGAATGTCAGAAAACGTCGCCAGCACCTCCTGTGAGTGTTGATGGCCGTGGGCCTGCAGGGAGCTGATCTGCACTGAGCCCACCGCAAGGTCAGAGGTGCCTTGCAATGCTTAGTTTACGCAAAAATATGCTTTTTTAAAAAAGCTTGTAATATATTTGTGGCCACTTGCTAATTATTTGTAGCCATAGATTTAAATACAGAATATAATCTGTGGTACAGATGCTACTTTAAAAAACAAAACAAAAGATTGGCCAGTAATGCTAATGGTGTTAAAAAGCAGTCTCTGTAAGTCAAATGAGTAATTTTCTTAGGAGCATTCAAATCTGGCTTTTAAATTTTCAAAATGAATTTTCACTGGCAAAAATAGTGGGGAAATAAACATGCACTTACCATTATATGTTGTAAGACTGTAAAGTTTGGGATGAAAACTTCTTTCTCCAAGTGGTCTTTATGCCTTAAAATATTGAAGCGTAGTTTAGTGAGCTGAAACCGGAATAAGCAACCCCAAGTGCAGCAGTTTGGGGGCTACCCCACATGGACACAGTTCTGCTGAAGAGAAGAGCCTCTCATTTGCTCCTAATCAGAGTGCGTCTGAGAAACCCATGGATGGAACATGAGATAAAACTGAAATATGAATGAAGGAGCACTAGAAAATAGACACAGAAATCGAATTAACCAAGCCTAGTTCAGGAAGATGTAAAATAGGGTCTGGGGGAAGGTAACAAGTCCAAGGTAACAAGTAACAAGTCCAAGTAACTGAGTAGTTGGACACGTGGAATAAGTGTCCCTAGCCCCCCTCGGTGGTATCCATAGCTGGATGTGCACATGTGCAGTAACCCTCTGAGTTAGCTGTCAAAAGGAAAGTTTTGCCCTTCAGTAGCTACTGATCGTTTTAAGCAATACTAATTTAATGATTCTTTGAAAGGGATCTTCTAACAGAGCTGAAGTACAGCTGTAAAGACATGAGGGGTAGTAAGTCCCGCAGAGGTGTAACCTTCCCTTCATCCGGGCCAAGATTCATGTCAGAGCGGTCAAAGAGTTTTTTAGCTTATTTCCAGGTGTAAACTAGCCCATGTAAGTCCTTCCCTACCCAAATTATGTATTTTATTTCAATTTCCCAGTTCAACTGCTGTTTCTCCTACTGTTAGATGTTGGCGGCTGTGTTCTGCAGAGCATAACGAGTCGTATAAATCAAGTAGACATCTTTTAAAGAATTACAAACCCGTAAGCAGTTTAATTTGTTCCTGAAGAAAGAACCATGACTGTGAGTAGAGTAGTTAGTAGTTTGTTGATAACCATTAAGCAACTTGAAAATATCTGTCCTCTAAGAGTAACGTGAGCTCTGCTACAAGGAGGGAGAGGAAAAAAAAACCTAGGGTAGCAGCAGGATCAAGATGCCATTTAAATCGCATGTTGCCACTGGACGCTTAGACTGGCTTCTTGCAGAAGTAAAGTGAAGCTTTGCTGTGTTTTCCACAAGCACTTGAAGTGGCGGTTTTATTGAACACAAATAAATTTACGTTGGTTCATAAAAAGTGACCTGTTACAAAGTGTTGCGTTTCTAGGCGCTATTTGTTAAATATAAGGAGGAAGTACTTCAGTAAGCCACCAAGAATGAATTCGAACTTCACATCAAAGGGCATGTGAAACTCTTGCCCCCTTGCACCAAGTGCAGCAATTGATGATTTAAGTGATAGGTGAGCTACTGCATAGCCCATTCTACCTTGACAGCCTTGGTGGTTTCTGTGGGAAGCTCTGTAGCAGCAGCAGCCCGCTGCAGCTCCCACAGCCGATCCAGGGCTCTTCCTCCAGGACTTTCTCCAGCCCTTGTTATTCTTGTTCATTTGTTCTTTACGTCTGTTACTGGACTATGAAAATGATGAATGCCTGAGATGTAATAGTCCATGTGCTTTCAGACACACTGAAGCAAATTGGAACTTTGAAGAATAACAAGTTGCTGTTATGTGCAATATGTGCAGCAAGTCTGAGCTAAAGGGATTCACTGCCCTTCAGTTCCCTGTCCCCTCAAGGGTTATAAGCCTTGGAATGTAGCTGAGATAACTGGCTAATTGTGTGTTAAAGAAATGACTTGCCAAGGACCAAGGAGAATTGAAGATGTTCTGATCAGTAATGTGGAAATTTCTTCTAGTTTTGGACCAGCCGTAAAGCTTTGTAAAAAGCTTTGTAGAAAAAAATATAATTTTTTTCTAGCTTTGCCATTCCAATTGCTGAATTGGTTTCACTTTATTAGGTGAACTTATTGCTTAAGGTGCAGAAAATATACATGTGTTAAAATATCAACAGCTGAATGTATTGCTTTTCCAGGAAAGAGGCCACTGGCTCATTAGAAGCAGTGGATTGTATGTTTTTGTATGTGGGTGATTCATCTTAAGGCTGCTGTTTGGAGAGTCTTGATGGTATCTAATAAATCTGCTGCTGCCTAAAAAAGGATTTAATATTGAAGTCAACCGAACAGAGGGCTGGCATCTCAGCATTTTCACTGTGCAACATTTTGCTATTAGAGGGTGTGCGAGAAATTCACCACTAATCAAATTGCTTCCCTTTCCCCTGCTTCCCACAATACTTGGGAATAAATAGCTGGCAGAAGTTGCTGTGCAGATTCAGTTTACAGATTTTTCTAAGTTTCTGCTTCGGACTGTGAAACATCATGCTGAATTTAACTAAAGAGTAAGACAGTGGCTATGGTTATAGAATAACAAACGCTATTTGATGATGAGAGTACCAGAAGGTAAGAAAATACTGTGATGCTTTTCTTGCTTTGATGCAATTCAGTGATTGAATCGGATGATTTCTGAGAATAAGACTTCATGCTTAATCTCAAAAATTGATATATAAACAGTGTAGGTTTTGGACAGATATAAGTCTATTGTGTTTCTCTTCAGCTTAATTTGAAATTCTTTTTTCCATGTGGACAAGAATTCTGAGATGGGCTAAATCAGTTTGTTCATGGCATACTGTAGCATAGGCTTAGAAAGTTAGTGTATTTCTCAACTTGCGAGTATGTAATACCAAGACAAAAGGTTACAAACCAATAGTATTATGAAAATAGGGAAATCCTTAAGCTTCTTGCAGAATAAATAGGAATCCTCTATGCATTTCTTCCTGTTGATAAGAATTATTTTTAATACAATGGCTTGTATTCAGACCTACTATTTTTCCAGATATTTTTATTTCTTTTAACTATCTCAGATATTTGTGAGCTTTTCTTTCAGTGTATTGCTAAGAAGAAGTTCATAGCAGAGAAAAATATATGTTGTAGAGAAACTGCTTAGTGTGTTATTTACATGCCTGTTTTGCAAAAAGATGTGTTTAATTTTTTAAATTGTCACTCTAAAGATATTTACTTGGGGATAGAGCTGCTTTTTTCATTACGTATTAGCAAGCACAGCACGTTTCTGCATTTACAAGTGAGTTATGTAAATGTATTATCTAAGTACTCTTTATTAGAGTTCCTTGTCACAGACTGTTTTCCATCAATCATTAAAAGCACTCGATAATGGAATGCTATAATCTAATTCAATGTGCTTTTCTATCTGCTTGAAAAGTGGTGAATTGGCTTGGTATCACATGGAAATTTCTTAAGCAATTTACTATACTTTCTGAAAAATTTACAGTGTATTAGACAATATCAGTTGTACTAGCTGTATTTCCAGTTCTGTTGAACATTAATTGGTAAGGAAAAGCCTTATAGGCACAATGACAAAATAATGTTTTAACATTTTTAGCCTTGTGCAAGTTGTTACTCAGATTTTCTAGAAAGGGATATTTCCCATGTATTGTGGCCAAGCAGTTGCTTCTTGTGGTGCATGCATTGGCCTTTCAAACACAACAGCCCTCAAAAATTACCAGAGAAAATGATGTTCATGTTGCATTTTATTTTCCAAATTCTTTTGGCATTTCTTTTGATAGTTATAATATTAAGTATGCTTAGAAGAGAACAATAAGCCTATCTGCTAAATACTAAATCTTTTTTATATTTTCAGAAAAAAGCCAAAGGCCAGCTCCTATTCGAACAGATCATGTATCATCTGGACCTCATAGAAAGTGATTACTTCGGATTAAGGTTTATGGATTCTGCACAAGTGGCAGTAAGTAACTTTTTTGCTAGAGGGAAGATAATATTGACAAACACGTTATGAGAAAACTGCCTTTCTTGGATTTTTTTGTGCAGCAGCTCTGTGGTGTGTTAGTTTAATGACCCCTCCACTGCAAACACGGTCTAACATATGAGAGCATCCTGCTGTCCCTTGCATTCATGTCTTTCACTTGTTATTCCTGTCGGAGCTTCTGCTTGCGTGGCTCTTCTTGCTATGGCAGTGTGGAGATGGTTGTGTTTTGTCAGTGCTAGTGCATGTTCTCTTTAGCAAAAATCATCTTGTTGACATCTTCTGGGTGAAGATCTGAGCAAGAAGGGTGAACATCTGATTTGCTCAAATATGAAGCAACTCAGACCTGCAACTAGAAACTGTTGGGAGGACATAGGTGGACTTATAGGTGCTATGGTTTGAGTAGAGAGTTCTTGTAAGTTTGTAAAAATGTCTCTGCTTTTGAAAACCAAGCAGTGAATTGTTTTTTTCATCTGCAGTTGCACAGCTTTGTTTGGCTGCTCCTTACAGTTGAGTACTTAATCCTGCCCACCAGTAAAGATGCATGTTTTCTTCGTGCTGTTTTTAGTTTCTTTTTTTGTTTTAAACTGGAATGTTGTATTTAGAAAGTCTGTGTATACATAAAAAAATATGTTGGATGGGGAATAATTTCTGTCTTTGTCCTGCATCCCTGTAGCTTAAACCTGTATTTGCTTATCCTAACGCTCTTAGGTAGAAATATATATGGGTATTTTCACAGTGTGCATGTCAGACTTCTTTAGGTTTGTTGTAGACCCAGTTGTCTCTGTGTTTCAACTCCATTTCAGATTTTTTTTTGTGATTAGGCAAGACTGTTGCAAAGACTGCTGCAAAGACTGTTGCTGCTGAGCTGAAGTTCTGTGTTTAGTTGGTGATTGCAGAGAATGTTCTCTTCTGAGAAAATAATTTGAGTGTTCATCATCTGAAGCAAACTTCATGATTAGCAGGAGTAGCTACTGGTGGGCTGCACCCCTCCCCCCAGCAGTAAAATTGTTCTTAAACCTCTTGCAAAAAAAAAAAAAAGATGGAAAGAGAAGGTGAAATCTAGAAATCTTAGTAATGTGCTACAAAAAAAAATCAAGTTGACCTTAGCAATGCAGTTTTTTTTTAAAAAAATATATTCTTTCCATCCTCTTTATTATATTTATTTTTAACAGCAAGTTGTCGCATTGCCTTAGGTCATTGAATGCAGTGGCCTATCAAATACCATATTCTATTTATAAAAATCAAGTCTGCTGTGTTAAACGTGGGCAAGCTGGGATGTTGAGTAAGTGGCTCCCTTCTGTTTATCTTTCCATGTTGGGAGGGTTTAAGGACTGAGGTTTCTGAAGTGTTTCTGCTTGCCTGTAGGGACTATAAGATCTCACAGGTATTGCCACCAGTATGTAAACCTTTTCTTGTTGCTATCCTGCTGTCAAATAATGTTGGCCATTTGAAATGGGGAAATATGTGTGCATCTTTGCTGTTTTAGCTATGGTTCCTGGCTTACTTTTGTCCAGCAAATTATTACTTGTAATCCAGACTTTTAAGTATTTGATAGTGTATAACCTACCAGGTATAAGCAATTTCTAATTTAATTGGTCACCTGTTTTTAGCTGAATGTCCCTGGAAGGCGGCTAGCTACAGCGATAGTTTGTTTAAAATGAGTATTAACAATGCACTCTAAATAACAAAGAAGTCAAGTTCGCATTTTGCAAGAGTGGATCAACATAACAGTCAAAAATTGCTTTAAGAAATGAAGAACTGTGGTGAGGGCAGCCTTCCTGGCAAACTGAAGCTAGGAATTTCTTGTAGAAACCCAATCTGCAGTTGGAAACAAAAGCACGCACTAACCAACTTATTTGTCAAAGATTATTCAGGAGGTCTGTTAAATAAACAGCAGAAGAATCCAGTCCTGTAATGTGAATAAGTCTTCTGGGTCAGGAGATAATTATTTCTGCTACCCACTTTAAATCCAAACATATTGCCTCAACAGCCACTTCCACCTGAAGGTTTAAAAACAAAGTAAAAAACTCTTTGCCCCAAATCTGCAATGTGCAGTTAAATAAAAAAACTGAGAGCTTCTCACTTGCTTTAACTACAAACAAATTTTCAATAAGTCCATTCTAAACAACTGAAGCATATCTTTCCAAAAGGGGGAATGACTTTTTATTATGTTGGGCTCCTTGAGTGATTAGTAGTTAGAGGGTTGGGGGTTTAGGTGCAGTGGAGAAAAATCCAGATAGTACAAACTCTTTCTGACATTTTGCAGTTTAGGATTCAAATGCTGGATTCTTTAAAGAAGATTTTGCAGCATTTTGGGAAGCGAATGAATTTTCATTTGCATGTAACTTCTGTGTTCGGTTTGAGTCTGATGGTTAAGAATGGATTTTTGCAAGAGGCAGGATGTGAAAAAGGAGGTTTTTGTAATATTGCCTATAATATATCAGGCTTGATCTAAATCCTGCTGAAGTCCAGGGACAGGCAACTCCTAATTTGAGTAGCTTTCAACCAGGCTGACAATGAGCAGTGCAGCATGCCTGGTGGTAGGAAGCATGAGGATTGGTCACTTGTTAGGCCTTTTAGTTTTTACTTTCACAGTGCTGGAAATATGCTGTTTCCAGTAAGGAGCGCTGAAAATTTGACAGTAGCAAATTTTGAATTCTTTTCTCATACAGTTTGTAGCTATCAACTCCTAGATGGAGTTCCTAATGGAGCTGTAGAATATGTTATTTTGTTATTCTAGCAATCATTTGATCTCCTGTAATGCTTATTACTTAAAATGATTTGTATAGCTTTACACGAAGTATAAAGCCTGTAATACAACAAAGTATATAAGCAGTTTTAGCCTCCCCATTGTTATAAAAAAGCTGCCTTTACGCTACCTTTTTGCCATTTAACTGATTTTTCTTTCTGAAGAAGCAATCTGATTTAGCAGGGACCACCAGGACTCTGCAATACACTGGTTTCCTTGCTCGTTGTTTAGCAAACCTTATCTGTGAATTTCCGCAGCGCAGCCTGTGTTGAACAAACTCTCATCAGAATGTAAACTTGAAGGATCTCTTTTGCCAGGTCCGCTCAAATTCCATTTGAATCACTTGGAATAACTCTCGAGGTTCCTGTGCTCTCTGTTCCTCCCTTGCCCTCCGTCGAAGCGCGGTTCTGCGGGCGGGCGCGCGCACCCCCGTGCCCTCCGCGTTGGGCCACCGGAGGCAGCGGGGCCGGGCCGAGCGGAGCCGCTGCCAGTGCCTGGCTCGGCCTCCCGGCCGCCTGTGCTTGGAATGTGGAGGAGATGAGGGAAAACAGCCTGGAGATGAAGCAGATGTGCACAGGCAGCCCCGGAGCCTGTAAATGGCGCTCGTACGTGGCGAACCAGGCCCTCCTGTAGCCGCGTGACCTGCGAGCCTCGAAATGGGTAGTTTCTGTGCTTGCATGGCAAAGGAAGAATGTAAGTAGAGCAAGTGAGTTTATGGAATAACCTCTGTTTTTAGAGAAAGGAAAGTTGCTAAAATCCATTTCACTATCAGTGTAAGAAAATGTTGCCATAAATATTTGCTGTGTTCCTGCTTTATTATAAAATATGAAATACATGAATTTTGAATAGCTTTACCTACTGCACATTAATAGTTGAGGAGAACCAACTTAACTGTGTGTATGGCAACAGTGGAGGGGTCAGTTATTCTGATCTGCATCTCAGGTATCAATCTCTGCATATCCTGGCAGTCTAGCAGGTTGTCTTTTTGCATTCCCCAGAGAAGGCAGGGCTGCTCTGACAGCAGGAACGTGTTTGCACTTGGCATTGCAACCTGAAAATACTGGTTCTTTCTCATACCCCTGTTGTTCTCTGTCCTCTTTTGGACCCACTGCAAACTTTGCAGCACATAGTTTAACCAAAGGAGTGTTGCTAATTGCATAACTCAGTGTTAGCTGCAAGGTGACATGTGGAATGAACCAAGGCGGGTGGCGTTCCTGGGCATCGTGAGCCATCCGGGACACGCTGCACGCAGGAGTTCGGTCAAGGCAATTACGTTGAGCAAGGTGCCCTGTTTACTGCCTGAGTCACCTCCTTTGGAGGAGGGAGCTGTTTCCACGTTCACAGCGCTTTGAAGTAGGTCTCTACCGCTGGTTAGTTGGATGGTAGTTCCAGTCTCGTCTTTAATTTCTGATGTAAACACTTCTGCAGCATGAGTACATGCAGTTATTTTAGGGAGCACGGCATATACACGTGGAAGTTTCCCTCAACCTATCATCTACAGCTTGTTTTTAACATGCCTTTATACACAGTACTAACGAAGCCATTTTCCTGGCTTCAGAGAAATAGCCTTGATGTCTAGTATTTAGCTTGTAATCATCATTAGTAGATGAATATTCAGAATATGCAATATTCAGTTCTCCCGTGCAACAATTGCTAAAACGTCAGCTCTGATGAATATTTTTTTGAGAGTTAGGAAGAGCTGGCCCTGTGCTCAGACATAGGGACTGCTTTGCTGTTGGCTATGGCAGCTGGATGCTCTCGAGGAAGTGACTGGGAGGCAGCAATATTCCTTGCTCACTGCGCCCTGTCTGTCAAGATACAGCACAGGCTGAGCCAAGCGGCAGAAAGTTGACCTACAGTTTGTGTCTCTGTCTCGCTGTCACCACCTGGCCCGTAAAGGGGCAATTTGGGTTGTGTTTATTTGGGCTGCATGAGATTCTCTGTAATTAAAGTGGTTTGTCAGTGTTTTTTTATTTTATTTTTTTTTCAAGTGGATGATCCTTTCTTGAAGATGGGCTTTAAGTAATGGACTGTGTGAATGTTTCTGTTGTAGTTGTTGAAAACTAATATTTTGCATTACAAATTTTGAATTTGAGTATCTACTTCTAAGTATTCGGTTATTTGTATAATTATTCCTTCCTTCAAGGTAACCATCTGAGACCCAATATTGTACAAGCTAATCTGTATTTTTAGAATAAAGTACTTTTATAAGCACTAAGCCGTGAATTGGAAAAGATTTGGATTAGACATTGTTTTAATGCTTTGTAATCCAAGATAGTCTTTACTAATAAATAGATTTTTTTCCCCTTTTTCTTTTTCCTCTAAGGTTGCTTTATTGATAATTCAATTCAAATAATTTATTTTTCAGCATTGGTTGGACAACACAAAAAGCATTAAAAAACAAGTTAAAAGTAAGTATCCTTTCCATTTTCTTGGATCTGTATTTTTAGATCTGTTAAATATTTAACATGTAGGAGGCACGGAGAATTGAAACTTGTGTTGTGAGGGGAAAGAGGCAGTGCTCTGAAAGGGGTAATTAAGCGACAAAAAAACTGGCATGATGCTGCTGGTGGTTTAAAACTCCCTTCCTGCTGTAGCTTCTGGTACTTGAGTCCAATGTCTTTAACTAAATGCTTTAGAGTCTCATTAGTCATAGTTTAAGTGGAGCCAAAGCAGCTAAAGATGCTGTGGCATTATAGATGGCTATAGGGACACTTGTCCCATAGTCTGCATGCTTTGCTGCCGTGCAGGTGTCCTCACCGATTTGTGTTTGCTCTGTCAAACCCTGACACGCAAGGACCCAAGGGTTTCTTGTGGCCGGCTCGTGTCACGGTGCGTCCTTGGGTAGTCTCTGACATGGGCTCACTCTCTTTAGCAGCATCCTCGCTGCGTGCTGTGGAAGCCCGTAAGGGTTTGTGCTTCTGTATTAATAACACAGAAGTTTAGGAAGCACTGTCGGGAGAGAAGCATCTCTCCTGTTTTATGTAAACATCAGACAGAGCACTGCATGTTTTTAAAGCTGTTAATCCATCTTTTTGCCAAATTAACTCTTTGCTTTCCAGAAAAGAAGATACTTTCAGACACATTTTAGGGGGAATTAAAAGCCTTCTATGGAAGTATGTGGAATGAATTGGCGTAATTTTCGCCAGCAGGTATTTTCCAGAACTCTGGAAAGGCCTTATATAGACCAACAGAGTACCCAGGGATTTGGCTGAGCACAGAGCCAAGACCCACAGCTTTCTTGGTGATGGAGCCCTTAAATATAGGGATTAACCTAGATTTGTCTGTTCCTGGCAAGACAATCATCTACTTAATGTGATATGACTGTTGGATTGACTTGTAACATATGAAACTATTGTGTGCCTATAGTTAAACTTAGTTTCACCCTAATGTTTCCTATGCATTTCTCTGTCACAGAGGGATTCTTGCCTTCATGTCCTGTGGTATAACAGAGCTGATTACAGTCCATTTTTGTGATGTGGTTCTGTGAAATGGCAAGTAATGTATCTCATGCAGTAGCCCTCACCATTATCTTGCATTCTGCTTTGCAGTCGGCCCCCCATACTGTCTGCATTTTCGTGTGAAGTTTTACTCATCAGAGCCCAACAATCTACGGGAAGAGCTAACACGGTAAGAGGGATTTGGGGAGATACACACCCAAGGTCAGGGAAATGTTTGGGGGATATTTAATCAATTCATTAGAGCTGCTTGCTTACTTGCGTTAGGTGACTGTTTGTAAAGGTATCTAATGGAACTCTCATGAAATAAATGGGATCTAATATTAAGAGATCTATATATTATGTTTTTGAGGCAGCATTTTCCATTAGATGAGTCTGGTAACTGATCTTGGTCATTCATATGCAATGGACAGAGGTTTTTAACTGAACAGAAAAACTGTATCCCCCATCTCTTTATGTGTTATGATCTACTTAATATGCAGATATTTATCTACTTGATCTGCAGTCAGCCTATCTCTTTATTCAGTAGTTGTATTGTAATTTAGGTCTTCTCTTTGGGAAAAAAAAACAAATTCAATTATGTCTCCTAACCTCTGTGATCTTTGCAAAATGTATGCAGAGGGAAAATACTCTCCCACCATGTTGAGACATAAGTTGACAGTACTACACGTGTAGGGTGATGGGAGTTGGTCAGTGGTTCCTCTTGAATGAAGCATTTCACAAATCCATGTACAAATATGCATTTCATGTTGGTCTGAGACATATTTGGTGCTCCTTGAAAGAGAACACAACTTACCTGTAAGCAGTATCAATCTGCTGTAAAAGGTAGTATTTCTTTGCATGGTTGTAATCACTGTTGATGATGACACAAGTTTGAAGGGAAAATAAATTTGTTCTTTCTTAATAGCTGCAGACACTTCATACAGTCAGCCATTCATAATAAAGAGCGTTAGGTACCTTGTTTATTTAGCTTAAATGTCTGTGCAGATCCCTTGGCCAAATCCCTAGGAATTCTACCAGGAAGATTATAGCAGCCATATAGCCATATATAGCCCTGTATACTTTGTGCTGCTTCCATGTGATGACCTAAAGTTATAATTGTTTAATTGACTTTTGGGGATGTGGACAGCAAGATGAAACCCAGAGAGTGTTTTACCTCCTGATTAATGTTCTGAACAGTTCTTTAGCTGTCTTAAAAGAAACAAAAATCTGTATCTTGCACTATGAAACATTTTCATCCAACTTGACTGAGGTCTGCCAATCAGACCTTGCTCTACAGGTTTTAGTGTGACAGACTTGAAACCTGAGGGCCCTTAAACCCTCTCCGTCTGCCTAGCTAATCCCCCAGCGCTGAAAAGCAGCCAGTGTCTGTTTTGTCCTGAGGCAGCCTTATACCTCGAGGAATTAGCGAGAGGGGGAGCTCTCCGATGGGTTATAGGGGTCACTAAGAGTGGTTTTCTGAGGGGTCCGTGTTTTCTTTGTGCAGCAGGACACCCCTGGGATCCTCTTGTCAGCTTCTGAGATACAGTTTACCTGCCTTTCCTGTCAAATGCCCATCAGACACCACCAGTCAGAGGTCGTGTAACACTGCTCAGGCAGGAGGATTGTGCTTGAACTGTTTGCAAGTGTTACATGCCTAAAGAGCACAGGCTGGTTGCTCCCACTGTATATGTGAAAGCTGGGCTAATTCTTTGGATATCCAGGGTCAGTACCAAACAAATTTCTTCACAGTTTAAAAGCCAGTATTCAGAAAGGCTTTGAATACTAAATGCTTTGACAAATCCTTCCTAGCACTAGGATAAGGGAGAAAGAAAAATTTGCATTTAGCAGCTTCGCTCACATCAACCCTTCCTGTAACAGTAATGCTTGCAAATTGCAAAATGAGGAGTACGAATCCAAAAGAGGAGCCTAGCAGAGACATAAAAATATGATTTACTGGGATACTAAAATGTATCCTGAGATCAAATATACCATACTTCTTTTCTGAAAAGCTCTTGAAGAAAGTCAGCTCTTCCTGGCTGCACTGTTGCATGCGCTTGCTCAGCAGCTAGTACGCGGCCCTGCAGTCAGCAGCTGGTGCCTTGCAGATCCTGACAGCGAGCGAGCCGAGCTCAGCAGTCCCTGGCAGTGCAGAGGAATGACACAGAGCAGGTTGAAGTCCAGGAAAGCAGCTGTATTTGTGCAACATGTGAATAGAGCCGAGTCTCAGAATTTAAAATACAGGTTTTACCACCACAAAGATGAAGTCACTGTCCCTTAACCAGTCCGTATCAGGCTACGAAACGGTGCTGTAACTGCATCATGAAAGATGACTTAGAGCACCAGGAACCTCTAGATGCTCGTTTCCAGAATGTGTTGTTGGGCCAAAGGGGTGCTAAACCAGTTTTAAAGCAGAAACACTGATTAAGTCTATTAATTGGCATTTCAGTCTCTCCCCATTGGCACGGTTGCTACTGGTATCCAGGATGCCACCTCCTGTGGACACTTCCAGAACTTGTTGTATTATCATTTTTATAGCCGTTTCCAAAAGTCAGGCCACCTCAACACAGACTGCATATGTGTTTAGAGGGAGAGTCATGTTCCATAACAGGAGTGGAGTGTGGTGTTTAACTTGCAACTTGTTTTGAACCCTTATTGTGAAAACAGAAAAAAATCTAACCCCCGAAAAAGCAAAATATGATTTACTACTTAAGTAATGAAATCTAAAGAGTTATGCAAGAACTCTCTCCTTCTCCAAAAAGAAAATGCAAGTCTGTTCTCTGTGTGCCCAAATGGGATCAGGAGGGAGAATGACAGAGATCTTCAGCATTTAGGTCTTTAGGTCTTATTTAGGTTTCTTTCTTTCATCTAGCACTGCAGTTGGAATTGTGGTAGCTTAATGCTTTGAGTTTGCTTCATTTAAAATACATGTAAGGTTTACTAACCCAGTTGATAAAGCCTTGAATGATCATTGTGCAGTTTTCTTATTCTTGAAAACCTCTATAAAGACAAAAAATCTTTTTGAGGCTTGGTATTTCTTTTTTTTTTTTTTTTTTTGTCAGACTCTGGCTTCTTTCTGTTTGCCGAGTGACACATTAGGACTATTAATCAATGACTTCTCTATCTCTTCTACAGGTATTTGTTTGTTCTGCAGCTAAAACTGGATATTCTTAGTGGAAAGTAAGTATTGTTCATAATAGCATTAAATAGCTTTTTGGACAATTAGTGTGTTACTGTTTCAAAGGGTTGCTTAAATAATGTAGTGCTTATCTCTTGTTAATTTGCTGAAGAACTACTGTTATTTTTTCACTTTCTCGTCCCAATTATTTGTATTTTCTCACTGTTAAGTATTTGAGTTTTGTCTGCTAAAGAGCCACTGTCAGCTGAGGTTTTAACAAGGCATTTCTCTTGTGGCAGATTGGAATGTCCTTTTGACACAGCCGTCCAGTTGGCAGCTTATAACATGCAAGGTGAGTGGATACAAGTGTGAAAGGATGAAGTTGTACAAACAAAGTTTTGTAAGTTTGAAGTTTTACAAACACTCTCAGTTTTACAAATGAGAGTGTAGACTCTTATTACCTTTTTTAATCTGTCATTTTTGTATTCAGAAAAGAGTTTCTGTCCAGATGTTAGTGGTGCGAAGTGAAGCACAACTCCTCTTACCTATAGTTTTGTTGATAGTTTATGTTGAAAAATACTTGTTTTTTTCAGTACACAGAGCAATAAGATTCTAAATACAAACAGCATTGTGCTAAAACGTGCTTCCCCAGATGCTCCTGTGCAAGCTTCTCCATTTTCACACGAGCCACAAGATGCGTAGGCTTCCTGATTTGCTTTGAGGTCTGAGCATGGTTTACCTTCTGTTTTCTTCATGCACTTCCTGCCATCTGTTCTCATCTTTGTACTAATAAAATAAAATGACTTTGCTTCTGCGCTCATGTAAAAAGCCATGTATCTAAAAAGCACCCAATTTTTGAATTCAGCACATTTTAGAAACCCGCTTAAGCCATGCTTGTGTCTGTCATGCAAATATGCATGAGCAGTATTTGTTGCCATTTCAGATCCTCCTGCAACCTAAAGGGGATGCACTTTTTCTCTGTTGTGCAGCGTCACACCTGAGTTGTTCTTATTCATGAGTCTTCGACTTTTGATTCCAGTGTCAACAGCTTTTGAGAGATGTGTTCTAGTCTTATATAAGTTGCTTGAATAGGTTGTACTTCACTGATCTTCATGATCAGTGTCTTCTGTTTTATTGATGGATGAGACTTGATGGAGAGGTGTGACTTGAAAAAATGTTGAGTTTGTTATGGTTTTCAGCAGAGGAACTCACAAAAAAACAAGAGGAGATGCTTGACATTTGAGAAGCGTCTGCTAGAGAAGGCTGTGGAGTCCTTTATGGATGCTGTAGCTTTATGGCCTTGTTCTGCATGGTTTGTTAGTATACAGAAGAATCCCAAAGCCTCTACTGTAAAGTTATCATGTAGTCCTCTTTGATGGAAAGGGTTTTGGCTAAGTGCCATGTATTTGTGCCATGCAGATTCTCTGTAAGATATTAGTCTTATAAACCTGTTTGCTGTTGTGCTTACTTTGCAGGAGACTAAGTCACTGAAATTCTTGCCCTTTCAATTATTGTCCAAAGCACATTTTGGTCTTAAGATGGTAGCAATGTGGCCTGATTTTTGTGTAGGTGTACTGTTGAGATGAAGCTGTAGACACACCTGAATTGTTTATTTCCACTCTTTTGTTTAGGCAACAAAACCAGAATATATCCTATGGTTAGAAATATTAGCATTGCTAAGAGTCTTAAGATTAAAGCATTCAGTGGATCAGTTTTTGGAAAAACAAAATGATTCAATTAGAACATAAATACATTGCTCTTTGGGATTTTTATTTTCTTTCCTCTTTCTACAGTGAGGTCCTTACCAGGGTTTTAATCTTCCTGTCTGACAGCTGCGTACTTTTTATTTAAATCAGCTGGATCCTAAGCTGGCTTTGACAGCATTCCTTTCAACAGAGGCAGGCATTTTAGTGGGAGTAAATTAGTATAGAACTACAGACTTCCTCTGTCAGCATTAAGAAAAAAAAGACAAAAAAAAAAAAAAAAAAAAGGACAAAAAAAAAAGTCAGAACTGCCCTCCCTCCCCAACGCCCCAAAAAAGTACTTATTCGTGAGAGCCGCGGGAAGTCTGCGCTTCCGCCGGTCTCTCCTCTCTCCTAGGCGCTCTCGGGGCCGCCGTGAAGTCGCAAAAGTCCCGGGCTGCGCCGCAAAGGGAGCGAGAGGGGCGCAGAAAAACTGCGCGCAGAAGCGCGCGGCGCGGGGAGGCTCCCCTCCGCGCCGCGCACGTGGAGCTGCCCCCGGGCGCGGGCGCAGGAGCCGCGGGCCGGCGAGAGGACCCGAAACCCGGGCTGTTCGTGTCCATATCCCTGTGCAACCGCGCGGTCTCGGGTTGAAAAGGAAAAAAAAAAAAAAAAAAAAAAAAAAAAAAAAAAACCCACTCTGTGAATTACTGTGCCCACGGTCGAGTCAGTTTTAACCGGAAAAATAATTAAAAAAAAAAATGGAATGCCTTTCAAAGGGAATAAAAATATTGCGGGGCCGTCTGAGGATCGCAATATTATCTAAGGTTAAATCAGACTTTTTTTGTCTGAGTGCTAATTATCTATTTATTATTTAGCTGAACTGAAACAGAGCTTTGCTTTGACAGAAGAGTATTCTCATTTAAAAGAAAATCCGTCTCCCCAGACAACATGAAGTGTTTTAAATGTGTTTTGGAGTACCCTACCTGTTCATCTTCTTTTAGAGCGGTTGCAATTCAATTGCAAATGACGATTTTAAGAATACAAATTTTAGAGAAAGGAAATCCTTCACCAGTTTAGAGTTCTTTTTTTTTTTTTTTTTTTGGTTTACTTTTGTAATGTGTATATTTTGACTAATGTTTGTGAATGAAGCTGGCTAACATGTATTTAGTTTCATTTTGGCTTTATGTAATATAAAGTAAAAAAAAAAGATTAAGTATTGGTTTTAACATTTACGTGTAAATGGTTTTCTTGTGTGATCTTCTAATTTAAAGTTAGACGTCTAAACTATATCTGTAAATTAGAATCAGACTTCCACTCTGTTCATTTTTGAACAAAGAGTTTAAATAAAGCCTGAAGCAGGGAAAAGAGAAAATCCTCTATTTCTTGTTGAATTGCTAACAAGATTTTTATCTGAATTGCCCTTACGTGCCCGGTCCAGGTGAGGTGTAAGGTATCCTCTGAAGGCTGTCTTTGTTTCACTCTTGAATAGATTCACTAGGAAATCTAAATCAAGTCATTGTTATTCAGAGCCAAAAACCTGATTTATCACATTTTTAATCGTGAATAGGAAAGAAGATAAAAAAAAAAAATCCCTCAAGTTGTTGTATTATCTTTATAAAAGAAAAAAAAGCATTCAGGACCAGCAGAAGAGAGTTCGCTAAATACAGTGGGACCGTTCAAAGCGTCGAGTCGGTTTCCAGTAACGCTCGCAGCGCGGGAGGCTGCCCGACCACTTTATCTCGCTGGCGTGAGCGCTTCGCCGCTTAAATCCCTGTAATTTGCTCGCGTATCTCAGAACTATTCCCCGTTTATTCTTCTAGTGTTTTCTTTTCCTGTCCTCTCCTTTCTTCCGTGGGAGTTTCCAGTGGTTGCTAACTGCAGCCTGACACTTCTTGCCTCTGAGCAACCCTCTTTTTTTTTTTTTTTTTGGTGCCCAAAACGGTGTTTTCAAGTGCAAACTGAACAGATCTCGGCACGGGAGTCACAACGCAGCGAGGAGAGCGGAGTGGGAGGAAATGGGAGCCAGGGAAGAGTGAGGATCAAAAACACGTGAAGGGCTACGAGGCTGTGACCGGGAGCCCTTCACGGTGCTCGGATGGAAGACGCCGCGTGCCCTGACTCCCTGTTCATTTATACATACGTATACATACATATATATAATGCATGCCATGTGTGTATATACACATATATAAATGTATTTTCTCTTTCCTCCCGAGTAGTGGATCTCACTCTTAACTGCGACAATAACACAAGCTCCTGAGTAAATGCCTTCTTCCAAATCAACATTCCCTTTGGAATTACGTTAAAAAAAAAAAAAAAAAAAAAAAAAACGAAAAAGAAAAAGAAAAAGAAAAAGAAAAAGAAAAAGAAAAAGAAAAGGAAAAAAAAAGAAAGGGTGGAAAGTTGGTGGGATTTGTGGAACAGACTGTTCGTTTGACCCTGATTCACTAATTAAAACGATCCTGCTTTTGTTATTCCCCCAGCGCTTTGCAATATTATAAGTTAATTCATATGGTTCTGAGCGATTATGCAAAACTAATTTGGACTGTCCAGGGGTAATTATCCCTGACACGGTTAATTAAATCCTTTCAGGCCTCCGCCATTCCCTTTTGTAGCAGCTCATCACTTCTCAACACGGAACTTCCTGCCGCTTCCCTGGAAGTCACCCCAGCCCTAAATCTTAGTGACCTCCCTGCTCCTTCCAGCTCTGTCCCGGAGAAGCGGAGCGCGCCTGGCGTTTTCGTCCCCCTCGCTGGAGGTAACCTGGCCTCTCTGGAAAAGGAACGAGGGCGAGCAGGGAACACGCGCCTCCAGGGAGAGCTCAGCTGCTAGCGAGGACTGTTTATCACTTGTTCACCTTTCTTCTCCTCCTTCTTCTTTTTTTTTTTTTTCCCGTCTTTTTTGTTTTATTTTTATTTTTTTCCCTTAGACCCTTCCCTCTCCTGGAAACTTCTAATTAGAAATAGCAGCAGCTTTAATAAATCACCAGTCCTCTGTGATGCTGTTATAATGTGCAGCTTCCCACAACCGAAACCTAACAGAGACTTATTTTTAAAGAACTTTTAAAGACTTAACTTCCCAGGAGTTTGAATACCCAAGACAGAATTCCACAGCTTGTGTTTTATCATGCTGTCTGCTCTAAGTGAATTAGTGCAGCTATTTACAAATCAAATCATCATTTTTAATCAGGTTTTGAAAACACTGCTAGAGAATGGTGATGGAAAATTTTGGGAACCAGCAATCCCAGCTTCCGGAACCACTACTTTACAAAAAGGCAACAGAGTCCTCCCCAAAATGCTGTAAACAATGAAGCAAAAGGAAAAACTATCACAGGCTCTGAAATGTTCATGTTGGCTTATTCTTTTGATCAATTTATGTAAATGATCACATGTAATCATCAAAACACATTCCTACAAGTTCCAGCACACCGTGCTCATTTGTCTGTGGGAAGTAACAGTGCTGCAAGATCCAAACACAGCATAATGTTTCATATCAGCCCATCTCACAGAGCACATTAAATCTCTCCTAAAAAGCAAACAAGG
>JAYECN010392252.1:0-23150 GCA_035222435.1 Microcambeva ribeirae
AGAACTTTCTAATTTTTCATGGTTTTGGTCCACTGTTATTTTTAGGATGTGGGTGCAGATGGCCAAGTGTCATCTGTTGCTATACCAACAAGAAATTTCAAGGTATTACAGGTGCGAAAATGATAAAGTGTATGCAGATGATTAACCTTGACTTGCACAATTAGATTAATAATATAGCAATATGGGAAATGGTAGAAATGAGGATCTCTATAGACAAAGAAGAGAGTATCATATTAACAGAATTGATGACCAAAGTTAGAAATTAGTAGGACAACCACATCACAGACACCGAGTAAAAGTATCAACTCAGTAAAACCTGGGCTAATATAGGAAGACTAAACAGGAATAGGTTGCTTATTTCAGAATGGATGAATGTGGTGAAGAGGAAGAACTTGGGAGGGGGGAAGTAGAACATAAGGAGTAGTAAAATATAGGCTATCCTGGGGTGCCAGTCGAGCAGCTCTGTGCCTGATCGACACATCTCAGAGCAGGATGACTGGATGCTGTTGCTCTGACTGTAAGTGTGTCAGGTTTGCTTTTGTGGACTGGAGACACCTGCAGTGCTTTCCCTAACAGTGTCATTTGGGCAGTGATACTAAAAATGCCATTTAAAAATATAAGCTTTATTTTGAAATTGCATGAAATTTTTAATATATTTGAACTTTCTCTAACCTGTGTAGAACAAAATGTTTCTCCAAATTCTGTCCAAATTGCGTAATCATTCTGGTCCCTAACTCTCTTTCTCTCCTCTTGGCCAATAAGGATACATGGGATTCTTTCAAAACACATTAATGGATCACAGTAAAAAGCTGTCCACATATCTCTCAATTAATACTTGCCGCACTTACCATGTGACTTCTAGTAACACATTATAAAATTACATTTTTATTTCTATATATCTTTTATTTCTATATAACATTTGTTATTAAAGAAGAATTCCTGGAGGGAAAATGAGTACTCCAGTCAGGGTTCTACCTGTGAATCATGAGTAAGAGTTTTTAAAAAATGAAGTCTGTTGGATTCTAGGCATAAAACAAATCTCAGTGCCTTAATTTCATGAGTCATTATCACTTTTATTGTACAATGATTATGGGCAAAACCCAGAAAGGAATTGCATGCTCCTTATTGAGATTCCTTCAGTAACATATATGTTTGCAGAATACAGGACTGAAGGAATGAGTAGAAAGAAATCACAATGAAACCTATTCTTAAAAAATAAAAATAGAAGACTTTTTTTTTTCTTCATTGTCTTACCGTGACAGAAATCCTTCAATTTTCTCTACATCTATGTTGTTTTACTGACAAATTTTGCATCTATACTTTTTCTCTAAATTTTAATTTAAAAATAAACAATAATGAACAATCTAAATAAATGGAAAATCCTCTATCAAGCATACAAATATTTTATATACATTATTGCTGACCCTCTATAAGAATGCAACATTTGAATTTTGCTCAGATAAGATTTCCTCTTAGGATCCTCTAGGTTACGGAGCACATAAGAAAAATCATAACATTTCTGCTATGGTTTATGGACACACACTGAAATTTAGTTTCTCTCCCTGCTGGATAGCTGCAGAAACACAGTAGCTGCACACTAATAACTTGTCACTACTATTGAGTCTTCTTGATCGCAAAAACATTAGTGGCTGAACAACTGAGCAGGAAGTATTGACTTCTAGGTCTTAAGAGAATAGAGAAAGAAATATTCAGATGTGCAACCTATGTAATAGGTTGTGTTAAAGGGAAGACGATTGGGAACTTCTCTCCCAATGCTTTGTGGGCTTGAGCATCTGAGGTGCACGGCAAGAAGGAACTCAAGGGTCTATTAAGGCCAGAAATGATCATAACTGACCTCTGAACTCACCATTAGTACTACACAAGCCACTGCATCTAACCTACCTTATGTAGCCCCAAGAATCTGACTGACCTGCCCACTCAGCCTTATTCAAAGACACCAAGGGATGGATAGCACTCTAATTCCTCAAGAGATCTAGTGGTTAAATGTCCTGGGTTGACCCTGCTGGATTTCCATTTATAATAAGGTGTATTTCACCTTCTTGAGATTGAACCCAGCTTGTCAGTTCTAGAAAAGGAAGACAAGAAGGCTTAAATTGCAAAAGGGTGAAGTCTTTGCTTTGGAGTCAGGCAAAGACTTCATTTGAAAGGTGTCAAGAAACAGGTGCTCTGTGGAGGGTGCATACAATCCTCTGCCATGAAACCAGGATCATATAGGCCTTATAAGACTACAGACCCAGCTGCTTGCATATTCAAGAATGCCATCCTATATTCATCACCACAGAAGCAAGCATGAACGATTTAAGAAAGCATAGACCAAAATGCCACAAATCCTACAAATCTGAAAAGTGGAGTCAGCTACAAGTGAGGTTGAGGGGAATATAATTAATGCTTTAAAATACTCAGTCTTGTGCATTAAAATCAGACTTACTCTGCACATCATCTGATAGGCAATTATGTTTAAATAATTCAATGCTATCTCTTAAAGGTGAAGTCAGCATTTTCTTGTATCTGAGATTCTAAGTTGTTGTCAGCAGGTTTCTGTTACTAAATAATATAGTCCAGGAATGTTTGTTCATTGAATTGATCTTTTTAAAGCAGATATATTTTTATATGCCATTTTTCCTTACATTATTACTTTAGTAGTTATTTGAGGCTCTAATCCTATTAGTTTTACATATAATATCACTGGCAATAAAGACAAAGACATCAGGGAATTGTATTTTAGCATAAGGAAGTATAGACAATATTCATTTTTTTCCTGGGACCAATAGTTTCAATATAGAATATATTATTTATTTATTATAATGAAATGTCTTCTGCTTAGTATACTAAGGAATGTTTCAAGGCACTAAAGGAAGAGCAGAATCCAAGACCAAAAAAAGCAAAAGAAATAGTCAATCCTACAAGCTTTTCCTATTACCTCTAAAATATACTAAATCTGCTTATCAAACTGCCTGTTGAATTTATTTTGATTGAACATTTACAGGTTTGCATACAATTTATACACAATGAATTCAACACGACACATTTAAACCAGGAAGTTTTGAGGTCTGCTGACAATCAGCACTCTCCTTACTTCTTGATTTAGGTCAGAAGGCAGGATGCTAATAATACAGATCATAGACTGCATGGTAAATTTTGTTCTTTTAATCTTTTAATCTTAAAATATTTCTGAAGGCCTCAGATCTCTAGATCCAACAATGGTAACTTCGTTTGAAACAAAGATATTTTCTGGCTTAGGCGATGTTCTCCAATTATATTTTCATCTCTTTTTTTTTTTTTTTTTTTTTTTTTCTGAGTAGGAGATACATAAAATAATCATAACTATAAAAGGACTTACTCTGTTATTTTTCTGGATGTTAACATTAAACAATAGTAACAACAACAGCAAAACCCTGTGCTTAAACAGTCAATTGAATTAGGACTTTATAACTTAGAGCAATTATGTTATTAGGTCCTAATTCTTCAAAACACTTAATTTCTACATTCATCTCTTTAACTGTAATGGAATTGAAAAATGCATAATTCTTTTCTGAATCAGGGACACAGTGACAGCCATTGATATCCATTTAATGTTACCATTATATAAGTTTATTTAAATCTTCAGTAAGCAAAGGGACCAGATTCTACTCTTATTTCTAGTCTTCAAGAGCTCTGGAAGAATAGTAACATGTCCTTTCATGTTCTTGCAAACGAGAAATTTGAATAGTCTGTGTTCGGTTCCCTAACAAGTGCTTTTATATTTCTTTTTTGTTAATTAGCCAGAACATAGTATTTGTATTAAGAAAAGTTCATGCATTCAGTATATATACCAAATTGAATAATTGCTTTTAAATTGCTATCTTTATTCCTTTTTTCCTTTATTCCTTTTTGAGGATCAGAATCTATGATTATTAACTCAAATTATTTTAATTAAAACACCATTAGGTTCTGAAATTAACACATCAGATGAGAACTGGCATTCTGTGGAATACACAGCACAAAGTTTCAAAAGGAGCTTTGTATACATCCCACAACCTATATCATAAATTATAAATTCATTATAAATTCGGTGAAGGAAATGTCACTGAAAGGCTTATATCATGTAAGTACCAAAAAGGGCAGACACACTGGAGGGCAGATCAGAGCAGCATACATCAATAGGATGAAGAAAGCACAGGGTCTTGATTAAGGTAGAAAAATTAAGATCCTGCATAGTCGTAAAAAAACACTCTCATGATGTGATCCAGCTTTTAAAAGTGAAGAGGAATACTTGCATTTTTCCACATGCTGATTTACCATTGATAATTCCCCCCTGTTTCACAACTGCCCTGCTTTCTGAGATAAGGGTATGCTGGTTGGCTCATGTGCCACAAGGTCATCACAGTGCCAGTCCCCTGTGGTGTTGCAGTGGTTTGCAGGGCAGCAGCAGTAAATCAAAATCCAGCACTTCTACATGTCTATGCATTTCTCAGTCCATCTCTTTAGACTTTGGGGCCAAGCTACAAATTAATAGGGGAAGTTTAGCTTTTCTCCACCATTAATACCAGTCTTTACTTCACAGAATCATAGGATATTTTGGGTTGGAATTGATTTCTGAAGCTCACCCAGTTGAGTGCACCACTAAGTGTTGATCTGCAGTGCCTTATTTGTTCAAACTTTAAATATTTTCAAGGATGGAGATCCCCAAAAACACCCTGGGTTATATATTATGGTATTTGATCACCCTCACCAGGAAAATATTTTTCCTAATATCTAACCCAAATTTTAGATTTCTTGCTTTTGTTCCTTGAGAACTTCATCATGGAAACAATACGGACCTTCTTTGACATAAAACAGAGCGTAGTTTCTAGGAATTAAGTTGGTGATATATTTTTCTACTGGAAAACCTAGGATCTCCGTTCAAAAGAAGCAAGAAGTCCCCAGCTTACAAAGATCAAAACTATGTGGTTATTCCAATTACAAGTCAGTTGAAGTCTTCTTATGATAGTATTTTTTCACTCATTCAGTAATTGACCACAGAAGCTCTTTTGACATGACATCTGATTTCAATAGAGTCTGATAGCAGTGACCAAATTTATGATTTCTACTCTTATCAGTAGAAAATATTGAATGCCTTGAACATTACTTTATTTTCTCTTGTCTCAGCTATTGAATCTTCCGGATAAAGCTTATTTTCAGGAGCATACAAATTAAAGTAGTTAAAGCACCTTCCAAGAAAAGCATAATAATTTTATAGTAAATTAATTTCGAAAATTCCTATCTTCACTTGATTGGAATGTTAATATGAATTATATGGTTCAGATTTGCTGTGCATTCTTGGGCAGATTAAGTTCTTGGGATCAGCTAAATTTAGTTGTGATGCAGCATTGATGAAAAGCCTACTTAAACCAGCCCTAAAAATGTCAAAAATATAAAAACAGTATTTTGATGGTAAATTTTATGCAGAGAGCTTTATACACTTTATGTTTCGATGGTGCTTCCCATTTTAAGCAACTTCTTATTTACTTCTGGGGAACAAGGACCAGTGTTAAATTATGTGCCTATCTCTTTGTAAGTCACTTAGTGCAGTAACACATCTAAGTAAATATAAACAGATTTCCTGGCAGAAGTAAATTTTTTTTCACAAAATCCCTGTCCTATTAACAGCTGATACTAATCACATTTTTAATAAATCGTGTCTTGACATAAACCTTCCTTTCTCTACATCCATAAGGCCAATAACAACACTGAGTTTTCCTTCAATTTAACTAAAAGGGAAGATTAGCATACGTATCCCTACCTACTACTGCCTTGAAACCCGGTTGTCAATGATATATGGCGAATAGTGTAGAAATCAAAATCTGTCTGCATCCCAACACTATTGACTCTAAAAGCTTCTGCCAGTCACGTCTCATTATTTTTCTCTAAGTCCCTTGTCCTGAATTCACATGGGTTAAGAGGAGAAATACAACCTCTTTCAGAAAATAAAACTTCTTACTCCAGTGGATGCAGAAGAAAATGTAAAATCATGGCCAAAGTGCACCTGAGAGGCTCATAAACCAACAAGCACATAAATGGTTATGCAATAAATCAAAATAATATCATTTGGAGGAGCCTGACATGTTTGGAATGACTGAGAATACAGGTCTGGGTTGCTCAGTGCAGCAAAGGAGAGGGGCAGGCAAGTTCCTACTTTAGCATGCAGACTGTTCATGCAACAGTCCCTAAATCTAAAACAGTCTTGATAATTCCAAGACGTGCAGTGGAGTTGTTGACACTGCTTTTTTTTTTTTTTTTTTTAACTGTACTAAATAACAGCAGATTTTGTATTCATGAGTGATTGATTTAGGGAAGTGGAATAGCATTCAGGGTTCAAGAAGATTAGATGTGACAGTGTTTTAACTGTCAGAGTTTGAACTTTCAGAGACTGATGGAACAGCACAAGGAGAAGAACTGGACAGAAGGATGTCCAGTGACATAATAACTTCATTTCCATGATGATGCAACAGTCTAAGGAAATAAACTTCATTAAATTCCATTTTGTGCTTTCAGGGCAAGCCTGAACACAGATATGCAGTTTTATTTCAGTAGCTGTGAAGTTGTAGCCATGTACATGTAATTCTGTCATCATTGCTAAAAGACACAAGCTGTCTGATTGGCCTGGACTTATCTTGGTCTGAGATGATTTTAGCTTGTCTTATCTGTGATAGTAGTAGCGTAGAGATCAGGCAACAATTTGTGTGGTGTAACGTCTCATATTAGTTAGTACAGAGTAGGGAAAAAAAAAAAAAAAAAAAAAAGATGTTCTGTGTAGAATGAGCTATCTATCTATGATCCTAAAATAAAAATGCAAACCCAATGGACAAAGGTGTGCAGCTGTTGGTCAGGTAAGAGCAGTTTTGAAGAGAGAAGAACAATTATAATATGAAACTGGAAACAAGGAAGGACAAAGCTAGTAGGCAGATTGTATTGCAAACGTATAAAAATGACCCAAATCAGACCAGCAATGAAGAGGAAAAAGCCCTCAC
Organism: Microcambeva ribeirae; assembly: GCA_035222435.1. Taxonomy (NCBI): domain Eukaryota; kingdom Metazoa; phylum Chordata; class Actinopteri; order Siluriformes; family Trichomycteridae; genus Microcambeva; species Microcambeva ribeirae. The sequence goes on from JAYECN010392252.1 coordinate 7,011, forward strand.
CACCATATTCTTCCTGGTGAAAGACCTTCTAGACTATCAGGATTAGTATCATGATAAATGAATTAATGCAAAGAATTCTCCGTTTTTTTGTTTGTTTGTTTGTTTTGTTTTTTACAGTTTGTTAGACTGCTAATACTTTAAGAAGACTAATAGCTCTACTAGTCATGGCTCTACTTATCAGATATATTCCCTTTTTGTCCATAAGATGATGTTAAGCATAACTCAGTGTCTGACTTGTCCTTCAGCTGCCCGCCCTTGGCATGAGTCTCCTGTAGTTCTTCCAATATGTCTGTCTGTCCCAAAAAGGTGTCTGCGATGCCTCAGTAGCAACCAGAACCTTGCTCAGGCAGCAGAGTCCCACCGTTGATATCAGTTTCTTTTTCTCACCTTTCTTCTAAACTATCTTTTCCATCATGAAGATAAACCAGCATGAAAACTCCTTACAGTTACATGAGCCTATGTAGGGCTGTTGCTAGCTATATCAGGCACCTATTCCAGCTCCAGTGAGTGGGGACAGTACACAAAAATTCACTGCAAAGGGCTGTTCCTCACTTCTAAGTGACATTCTCCTAATTTCTGTGAAGCCAAAGAGAGATGATGAACTGGCCAAAAGGAAGATCATCCTTTTGTCAGGCAGTTAACTAAAAAATCTCAAGGAGAAAGAAACTCTGGGCATCAGACAATGAAGTGTAATGGCAAAAGACTAAAAATGGCAGTAATTCATAATGGGATCAAACCAAAGGATATGTTCCTTTTACTCATGTAATGATCATGTAAAGCAAAGTTTTATTGAGGCTTAATGAAAAAGGCTAGGTTATGAACTTAAAATGACTCTTCCTCCCTCTTCTTTTGTTCCCTACTGATCTTCAGGCTCCCAGTCTTCCATATGACATGGCTCATGCTCTGTGCTTGGGACTCTAATCTGCGTCACTGAACTTGGAAAGGACTGATCATTGATTTCAACAAAAGCAGGAAAAAATGTTCCCAGACTCCAAAGCAGGTCACAGGACCTGTTGGCTGTGAATAGCCCATTTGTTGCACTCTGTAAAAAGAATTTGTGACCCATCAATTCTTTCTACTCATATGATCAGGGATGGGACAAATAAGAATGCACAGATACATCCAAGATATCCATGATTTCTGTGTTTTCACTGTTATACACCAAAAAAAAAAAAAAAAACCTCAGAGGTGAAGGCAGAATTTGCCACACTGTTTCATTCTCTATTTCTTAAGCATAGGTTTTGTCAGGGAGACAGTAAGCAGCTGCATTTCTCAGATGCCAATTAGCAAAGTTGCTACCAAATTCTTCAGGATTTTGGCTAAGGAATTTGCCTATATTGCCAGGATATGAGAATCCTGCTTCTTCCAGGATTCCTTCCTTCTGTTTCACATTAAGGTTTCTGCATAAATTTTATCAATACACTGAAGACCACTCACTGGCTGTCACACAAAGCACTTTCAATTTAAGAGACCAGTTCACTGTTCAGCTTCTCAGTTATGGACCAGTATCTAAATTCAATTCCTCTCTTAGTCAAGTATTTGTTGCAATCACTGCCTAGCAATCTAATTCAAAAAATCATTGCATCCTTATGGTTGGGAAAGACCTTTAAGATGATCAAGTCCAACAGTAAACCCTTCAACACCATGCCTACAAAATCATGTCCCTAAGTGCGTCATCTACAATTTTCTTGAACACTGCCAGGGATGATGACTCCACCACTTCCTTAGGCAGTCTATTTCAAAGCTTGGCTATTCATTCCATGTAGAAATTCTTCCTACTGTCTAACCTGAATTTCCCCTGGTGCAACCTGAGGACATTTTCTCTTGTCTTGTCGGTAGCTATTCCGGAGAAGAGATTGACCCCTGCCTCACTACAGACTCCTTTCAGGTAGTTGTAGAGAGAGCTAAGGTCTTCCCCGAGCCTCCTCTTCTCCAGACTAAATAATCCTAGCTCCCTCAGCCCTCCTCATAAATTCTGTGTTCCAGCCACTTTCCCAGCTATGTTACCCTTCTTTGGACACTCTCTAGCACCTCCATGTCTTTCCTGTAGTGAGGAACCCAAAACTGAGCACAGTATTTGAATTCTGGCCTCACCAGCGCCGAGTACAGGGGAATGATCACTTCCCTAGTCCTGCTGGCTACACTGTTTCTGATACAAGCCAGGATGTCGTTGGCCTTCTTGGCTACCTGGGCACCCTGCTGGCTCATGTTCAGCTGACTCTCGACCAACACTCTCAGATCCTTTTCTGCCACACAGCTCCCCAGCCACTCTGGTCTCAGCCCATTGATCCAGCCAGCCCAGATCCCTCTGTAGAGCCTTCTTACCCTCAAGCAGATCAACTTTTCCTCCCAGCTTGGTGTCTTCTGTAAATTCCATGACAGTGCACTCAATCCCCTCATCCAAAAGACTGATAATGATATTAAAGAGGACAAACCCCAACCAACACTGACCCCTGGGAAACACCACTTGTGACCAGTCGCCAGTTGGGTTTAACTCCATTTACCATCACTCTCTGGGCCCAGTCATCCAGCAAGTTCTTCACCCAGCAAAGAGTACATTTGTCTAAGCCATGAGCTGCCAGCTTACTTGGAAAAATGAAATGTGCTTGTCTACATAAAGATAGTATTCAGCTTCTCAACTCATTTTAGCCAAGTAGATGGACAAATGATCTGTTTTACTGGCAATTCTAACATACAGATCTACAGATTTACAGATCTAAAGGTGGTGTCTTCCAGTCTCGAAGAGGTGTGCCTTGAATTTTCATTTTGAAATATATATATACAGGATCAGACTAAGAATCCATCTAACCTCTGCAGGCTCTTTCCTTCAGTAACTAAAACCTGATGCTTAAAAAAAAATAAAAGATTAAAAAAGAGACAAGCTCACCATGATAGTGAAATATTCTCCCTCAGCTTTCCACTGTCCTTATTATTTTATTATTTTTTTTTTTCTATTAATACACCATCCTGAGTGTTCCAGCAGTCATGGACCATGACTCAGGGAACTGATTTTTCTGTGTAATAACCAATAAATTGCTCGACTTGTCTCTTTGAATGGCGTGTAGCTGAGAAAATCGGCAATTCTCCCCACCTCTCAAAACAAAGAGCTGTAACAGACACTTTTAAAGTGAACAAGTTTGCTGTGCCAATGAACTTTATATTACAAATAGAAAAAGTTATAATTCTTTCCTACGTTACTAGCAAGAGAGGATTCAGCATGCCTTTCTGAGAGTAGGGAAAGTTGCAGAAAGTGATAGAGATGGTGCTGGGAGTTAGTTTTTGGCAGTGGGATGATAAAGAGGCAGAGTCAATACAGGAGAGTCATCAGGGATGACCCAGGGTTGACTGGGAGTAGGTTTGCAGCTGTCATTGTGGAACTGAATTACTGGAGTATTACTGTAGGCAGAAGTTCAGAGTGCAGATAAAGGGGTTATGAAGTTTTCACATGACGATTCCTGGTGGCTGTGGTTGGGTGTATGTTGATATTGAAGAGGACTTTGGGTAGAAGGTTAACTGGGCCATGAAGAGTGGTGGATGGGAAGGAATATTGAAATAGCATGGCATGAGGGACAGTGGGTAATACAGATGAGAAGGCTGGGACAATACCACGTTGTGGAGGCAGTAGTGGATGCTAACAGGGGATTAGGATGCTGGAACAGTGTTGGAGTGAAAAATAGAGTGTGCTGGAAATGAGAGAGCTATGATGGTATCAGGACTAGAAGCTGGAGATAGAGGATATGAGAGGTTTGCAGCGATACTAGGAATGGGAGGAATAAAACAAGATAGGAGGCATGGAGCTGATATGGGAGGATGCAGAGCAGATCTGGCTCCTCAACCTAAACAAGAAGCAATAGCATCATTGAGAAGAAGTCTCTACATACACAGAGCTGGCCTAATGGGACACAGGAAACATGTCTGAAACTGAATCACAGCACCACCACTTCTGAATGGAAGGGTGAGGGACACTAGATTCCTTTCTAACCATTGTCTTGCTCTGGTGAAAGAAGACATCTGGAATACGTGAATGAGAGAATGAGCTCAGGAAACTTGGTAGCCCTGTGAAATCAACCTTATTTGAAATCTCTCTGAACTCATTGAGAGAGTTCCCTTACCAGTGGGAAACATTACCCTTTCTCATTATCTGTACATTAAGAATAATATGACTTCTGTGTATCAGGGGCATGAAGTAAGCTTAATTTCTGAACCACTTGGAGATACAGAAATAGCTGCTTAAGTGCATATCAGTTGCTGTGGACAACAACAAGCATTCGTTGTGAGCATTTGTTAAGTCCATTTAAAAAAGGATGAGATCGACACTGCACTATATGTAGAATAACTAGGCATCCATGATATTTTTTTCCTTACCCTAACACTGTATAGCTCCCTGTTCCCACCAGTGCTTGTACAACTTTGTGTTGTCAGCAGTCATTAGAACATTCTGGTGATATATGAATCTCAGGGAAAACTTAGCACTTGGATAAGAATACAAAAGTTTACTAGCGATAACAGCTTGCCAGTGAAATGGATTTCAAAAGGGAGGTAGCTGAAGCTCTATTTCTAGAGAGACTGAAGAACAAGTGAGATAAATCAGAGGTTAGAAGGCAATTAGGAAAAATTCAAGGTACTGAATTTAAGTTGATATATGCATTTTTCTGATCCTGTTTATTAGAGATAATTCAGTCTTTATTAAAAACTTGAAAACTAAAACAATTATTATACATTTACAATCTAACCTGAAAATTGTGCCTTTGAAATGAATAAAATTTAAGTAATAGCAAGGCAAAAAACACTCATATATGTGTGATTTGTGTTTACATAGCTAGGCTGGAAGAGAGGTTGATTCTTCTAAGATGAATCAGAGTATCTAAGCTGTAACCTAGCTATTGCTCATATAAATGTTCCAAATTGCCCTCTAGAAGGCCCTTCTCTGGATAGAAAACCTAGAGACATGATGTTCAGGACAGAGGAAAGTCTGACAACCTAATGTTGCTTTGCCTTTTCATATAATTGGTGTTCTATGAAATTTCATTTATAAAAAGTGCCCCTAACAGCTGATTTAGAAAATATCAGAGCAGAATCAGATTCTTGGATGAATTTATTACCATATATTTCTCCTTCATTCTCCATCATCATTTTCTTGCTTTTAAAATCTACACGGAAATTATAATCTGTATGACTATTTTCACAATTTATCTTAATTAACAGCATGAGCCTTCATGTTCATTCCAGATATTTTAATACTATTCAACCACTTAGTACTACCTTTATTGCCTTAACTCATCAGTGGAAATTTTCTTCCATAGAAAGATAATTCCCAGTTTGATCTCATTCAAATAAAGAACTAAAAAGATTTGAAAAACAGAAAGGTTTTCTAAATGTAGGCATTTTTAAGAATTCTAATTGAAGCATCTAAATTGTACGGACTACACAAGGGGAAAATTTGTACAATGGGATACAAAAGCTACCAACAAGAGGAGACTTTAGCAGTTCAAAATTATGTACCAAAGTGAAGCCCTTCCTGACAGTATTGCTCCTTTTCAAGGTGCTATGCTATACAGGTCAGACAGAATTTGAGTATGCTTCTGTAAAATTCTGAATATATGGGGAAAAAAAGCAATCAGATTTTTTTTTTACTCCAGAGTCTATAGTGTAACATCAAAGCAATCAAACCACACCAATGACCACTCACTTCCATGAGTATGAACTTGTTTACACCAAATAGAAGCCCAATTTTCAATGGGATATCTATTTTAAACATTTTAACTTTAAAGGGTTTTGACATCAAAGCATTTTTTGACTGAATAAAAATAAGCTGCCTCTCTTTCTTGCAGCTATTTTTTCCATTTAACTCAGCATTTGCATTTTACATAGTTATTTTTTCCCCTGGTCCTGCAAATGTGATTAGATTTTACTGGAAATGTTAAGACAAGGAGAAAATCATGGATTAAAATTGATTAAATTCTGTACAAAACTATAAAGGAAAAAATTAAATGTTGTAAATGATTTTGAATTTGCTGTTCATTTGGTGACAACGGGTATTTATAATGAATTTTCAAAAAATACATCTTTCTTCTGGTGGAAGACTTTTAGGTAACAGGCATTAACAGAGCTTCTTTTAGTATTTCCTATTTATACTCATAAATGAAAAGCTAAAAATACTAATTATGGTCTGTTTTGGCCTATTGTCAGCATAAGGACATATATTCTCTCTGATAGATTTGAACAGGTTGCCTTTTCCACAGTGAAGTGTCCCTAATAGCATGCAAACTAGTCTAGACATTTGAAGTCCTTTATATCACTCTTCACTTAAGAAAAGAATAATTCATAGAACATAAGGTATTTATGTATCAGTAAATTTTTAACATAAATCTGGCAGAGATCGAAGCCTAAATGATGTTGTCTTTTTTATTTTATCTAAGATATTTATATAGTCCCTATTCATATAACATCTCTGTGTGTCATGATCTCTAGTACTGTTACAACCCGTGGAAGGCCAGGAAATTTTAAACTAATATTCACCAAGGCAGTAACATGTTCACACAGCGCCAAAATCTGGACCTGACATATTGAAGATCATATGTCAGATGCATGCAAGATCATTTCAAAATTAGTGTCTGTAGTATTAGACTGTGCTTTGTTACAACTTTTTTCATAATAAAATCTCATAACTAGATATATTTTTTCTTCATGTCAATTACTTTAACTGGTGGGATGGAGGATGGAATACATGTCATAAACATGTATACATCTATGATAAAGAATTTTAACACAAATGTCTAGTCTATAAAAATACAAAAGATCTTAATCTTTCTTACTGAAATCAGTGTCACTCTGCTTCACACTAATAGTGGCAATAGTAAATATCCTGTCAATATTTTTTATATCCTGTCAAAAGTCTAAACTGAACTGAAACACAAAAGCATGATACAGCAGGTAAAGTGCATGGTTCTAACAGATATTTAGCGCCCAGGTGGCCTCTAAAAGAGTATCTAATTAATTTTGCCTCAGGTTTCTGTCAGTCTAAATAGGAGTAAGAATATTGACCTATATGATGAAAATGGAAGAATGCTACAGAAATATAAATATCCATTTTCTTGATAGTTGTCCTGGACAGTCCCTAGCGAGGGTCAATGAGTGATTCAGTGACACAAATCTGAAAAGTCTGCAGGCATTTTGTCTCAAATCTATAATGGACCTTTCTATATTTTTCGCTAATATATTTGTCCTTTTGCTGGAATTAACTGTGTGACCACACTGTATTAAACCCTGGGTTATTTACTAACTATTTTCAGCTAAATCAAGTAGTTTGCTGGGGGGCCAACCTGGAAGATAAAGTCACAGTCTAGCAGAACTGCCAAGAAGACAAGATTGCTTCAGGACCGCAGAACCAAAGGCTCTAGGGAGATTGACTTGACCTTGAAACTAGCTTGCCAAATTGTTTCACAACTAACAAAGCCAAAAAGAAGAGAAATGATGTCTAGACTAGACTGAGGAGCATTTCAGGAAAATATCCTGTACATTTGAGGATGGCCAGAAAATCTGTTTGACTCACTGATCATGTGTTATTTTAAAATCTCCTTCTCCCCCCACCAAGTGCTCTAATTTAATTGATAAAATTAAGCAGAACTTCTTTGGCTGAAAAATGCACTTTAACCTTCTGTGCTTCTCCAGCATGGCTCAAGAAGGAAAGAACTAGAAGTTCCCAGTTCAAATTCAGAACCACCCTGCAATAATAGCAAATACATAAGGCAGCTTCACACCAGACAGGAGATCACTATGTCAAGGTATCTGAGCTCGAGAAGAATCAAGATAGAAAATCCACTCAAAACAGGCTAATGCCAACCTGTCTTTCTAAGATGAAGTCCAGATATGGTTCATACAACCTAGCTTGGATAGTTTCATTATAGAAATGGGAAAAATGTGATTCCCAAAGAACAGGGAGAAAAACAAAGGAATCATCATCTTTAGGTGATGACCAGGATTAGGTCTATCCTACCTAACTGGATGGGCCAGGGCTTAGGTATGAGGACTGCCTTGCACAGTATTGATTCACTGTTTAATCATTAACATGGCCATTGTCAAGTTTCCATATAATCAACACTGTAAGAAATAATATGTGTCTAGGGTTCAGGGGTTGCTACAGCCAAAGATTATTTCCAGGACACAGTTTCATAATCTCCTGTAGAATAAAAGAGTTTAGATGATAATAGCATCATGCCAATGGACACCAAGTCTAAAGAAATTGTCATTGTGTTGTTTTATTTAATAATAGAGATGTAGCTGGAGAGACCAAGGAAGAAAGATGAATCTTGCTGTCTTTGTAGTCATGTCATTTTTCTCTATAACATACTGAAAAGAACCTGAGAAAAGAGTATTAGTAATTCATGATAATACTGTGTATTGCAGTCAGCGTAGGGGACTGAAGAAAAATAAATCACTTTTTGCAAGGTTATTAATTTACTATTAAATTTTGGAAGTAAGGGAGAAAATATATTCATAGGAGATAACGAACATGGTTGTAAAGAAGATCAGATTGACACAACATCCTTACAAAGATGGACATTCAAGCCCAGCTGGAGAACTAAAATTTTTATATAACTTTCTAGTGTGGGAGAGAAGCAAGCTGATGGATTAGGCTGGGAGTAAGGGCTAGCATCTAGGCTGATAAAAAGACAGTGCTACAGCTCGTTTCTTGCAGACTTTCAAGATGATTCCCCACTGCATATATACATCTTTATTCTCAGTCATTCCATATGCTGCAAGTGTAACTACTCCACAGAGGAGAACAAGCACAGATTCTGTGGGATGGGGGAAAAGTTTCCTTGAGTAAATTATAAATCGGTGCATAAATATTCAGGACAGTGATGCAACCAGAACTGCATGAAATGGTTGCAGTCTCTCTTGAAAATTCTGCAGCTCATGGAATTAAGAGTAAGCATAGGCTGAAAAATGAACAATCCAGCAAAGCCCATGTTCTCAGATCTCATAATTCAGTCAGAAAATACTTTCTGCAAAAACGTACACAAACTAGTAGACTGCAGACCAGGTTTCCTGACTCCAAGATTCCCAGTGACACAACAGTTGCATGCTTTAATCTCTAAAGCACAAACTTCAATTAGTCTAACTAGAAAAAATAATAAAACAAAAGAATTATAAAATCTTTCTACAACCGAAAGGTGGAAATTTGGTCTTATTTTTTTCTTTTTTGAGCTCAATGACAAAAGCAGAAAGGGAACAACATTTCAGATAGCAAAATATGAGTAAAAAGATCTTGACATCTATACCTAGTCTCTTGATAATCCTAACCAAAATCGTAGTTCTTTTTTGCAACAGTATCATACATCTTTCATTTTAACTATCCTATTTATTTTTAAAACATCAATTTTCTTTGGTTGTCCATGTTATTTGGAGACAGAAACGTCTCTTTTAGACCTCTGAAACGGCTTTGATAACTGGGATGTATTATTTCATATCCTGAATCAATGTATTATTTGAAAGACCTGTATTACTACCTATTAAAAATCTCAATTTGTTCTGTAAAAAGACTCAGAGTGAAAACCACAAATAAATCAGTGGTTAAGTGGGATCAGGTATAATGAGACAGAAGAATGGGAGAACATGACAAAGGCTAAGAGGAGCAAACCAAGACAAAGGCCATAATATTATAGGACTGGAAAGAAACCAAAGCTTATGTTTATATTGAAATTAACTATGTCCTGAATCATTCTTTGTCACTGGGACCCACTGGTACAGACCAGCCTGTTTCTTGTTTACCTTCCAATGCTTGGTGGCCATACCTGACTCTCCCTTCAGATTTATAGATAGGCACTCAGTTATCCTGACTTTTGGAACTGCATTTTGGAATATTTTTAGAAAAAGCATGTTTGACAAAATGAACTTTTTGTCCAAAACTACTTTTTGGACAAAATGAACTTCCATTTTGTAGTTGACTATTAAAGAAACTGGTGCTGTAGATGCCAGGCAAATCACTCGTTTTGTTTTGTTTTGTTTTGTTTTGTTTTGTTTTGTTTTGTTTTGTTTTAAGGGATCCTTCAGCTCAGCCATCCAAACTAAGGTTATCTAAGGTAGCTTGATTTCAGACATAAATACATAAGCTACCAATGTTTCCAATATCTTTCAAAGTTTTAGTACCAGGGAAGCCAAGAACTTCTTTGAGGCTCTGGAGCAAAGAATTTACTTACTTTTTTAATCACTTTCTCACAGCTAATTTTCAGCCATTCTTCTCCCTTCCACCCCTCCCAGAATCACTCATGACTTGCCTCAATTAATTTTCTGAACCTAATTAAAACAGTGGTTTAATTACCTGGCAAAGGCATGCCAGCATTTATTTATTTATTTATTTCCCCAATGGTTTTCTTTTGGTACTTTGGAACCTTCAATATCATGGAGCAATTCGATCTTCCATCAATGAAATTACTTTTTTCATTTTATCATATTAAGATCTGCAATTTACTTTACCCCTTCATCAGGTACAAGGCAGGAATATCAACATCAAAACACACAGAGCCAAGATAATGTAGGGCACCTTCTGCAAGAAACGGCATACAATAAACAGCATGTATAGAGATGACAGAGACATATCCTAAGCACCCACTGGCACGATACAAGCTTTATATAACTATTTATCAGCCTTTTACTTTCTACTTTTCCAACAGGTTTAAATGATGTCTCCTTAAATTAATGACAGTTTGCAGAGGAGGGACCTAATAAAGAAAACTAGAAAGGCCCCAAGATGTGACCCTATGACCAAAAGATGGGCATTCCCTTCATTCATTGTATATGCTTTTGGCAAAACTGCTGAAAATGAACATGGGACAGTATATTTCCCATTTTCTTTGACATGCCAAATGTTAGCAAATATTCTGCCAAAGGAGGATGAACCACTGAGGTATCTAACTAATATCAAGTAGTCATATATCTGGAAAAGACAAAGAAGGGACAGTTGTACAAAGGTAATAAAGACTAGTTGAGGAAATTGTACCCTACCTGTGTTTTCCTTTTGGTGCAACAAATTAAGTTTTTATATAATATAGTGTCCTAACAGACTCCTCCCATTTGAGTCTAGTTTGTGCCTGCCTTTATGGTATCAATTGCTTTGGATGTGTCTTGATTGCAGAGCTGGCTTTGTAGACCAATCACAGATTATATATCAGCTTTTTTTTTTTTTTTTTTTTTTTGGCCGAATTACTACTGGCATCAAGGTTCTCTCTCTCTTATCCTACATCTATCCTGCTATGCTAACATGCTCTGCTGAACACCACAGAAAAAGAAAAGGCAAATTCAGAAGGAGAGCAGTCTGGGGATAAAGCCAAGAAACTCATGGATATTTATTCTGTACTGCTCTTACTTCCATACAGCTTATTTAGATAGTCTATCAGAAGCACCTGAATAGATATTCCAGGCAAGATTGGCTTGACAGCTTATGAAGAAATTGGAGACTCTCATTTCCTACAGTATGAATAATAATATATCTAGCACACACACAAGCAACTCAATATACTGGGTATATTTTTTTTAATTTTTGGCAGATATGTCTTAATAAATAATGGCAACATCTACGTTATTTTTTTAGTACAGGCTAGAAGATCAATTCTGAAGTAAATCTCCTAACTTTTCTTTTGTCATTTTGTTTGCTTTACATCGAACTAAATTCGAAGATGAAATCCAAAAGTATACCTATTATATTCCAGCAGCAAACAGGCATTCACTTAACAGGATTGGAAGAAAGCTTCTCCCAAGTCTTAAAAAAAAATTCAACAAAAAAAAAAAATAGAGTTAAATTTACAATGTTGACATCAGATCCTTAGTACAAGCTGTCTGGATTTGCAGGCATGGACATTGTGACTCAGCTCCATCAGTCCCACCACTGTAGTGTATTTACTGCTCCATATGTCTGCTATCTATCTTGCTTGCCAATGACTAGATATCTTGTTGGATGTAATTCTGACCTTGAGTGTGACTTGTTTCAGGTTTTCATTCCAGAAAAGTTCTATATGCCAGTTCTGTACGTAGTAATACTTGCTGATGGTGTAGGGTATCAAAACACAGGACACACTACACCAACATCTCTCCCATTATTGGGGAACTGTGTGAAATATGTTGAGCAGAGGAGTCGAACTTTTGTAGGGAGCTTTGTGTTTCTGTACAGTTTGTTTCTACAGAGTCCCAGGTACTGTTGTTGGGCACACTGTCACTGCTCAGAAAGGCCACATGCAGCTGCACGTTGGCTCTGGAGCTTGCTTCATTTGTTCTTATACATGCTTCCATCTGTCAAGACAGAAAACTCTTCAGATTCTTGGGAGGGAAACTGTAAGGAGGAACAAGGTAATGAATGTTCAAAATGAAGGTTTCCTGAATTTTGGGAATGACTTCCAGATATAGAACTTTAATTAGACAGTATAGGCACCGATGTTATAATGTCATAGCTGACTTTGTCAATGACCAAGATTTAGAAGGGTGTTAAGACATACTAGATGACCAGCCATAGCCTGATGTCAAACTGATGAGACACAACATGAGAAAGTGCTAGACATTGCTGACAACAGAAAAAGGAAACTCATTGCCCAATCATGACATGAAATTAATGTTATAAACCAATAACAGGGCAGGCTCTAGGACCTTAGAGATAGTGAAATGAGAGTATTAGAAATACCTTTTTAGTGAAGGATGTTAAAAGTTATTGAAAGATTTTCACTACAAGTGACTATACTCTCTTGCCAGAATTCTTGAATAAGAAAATATAAATAAGGAAAAATTACGAAGGGAGTAAAATCAGAAATGGGAGCCAAAAGGAAAGAGTAAAACAGGGTAGGTTGTTTATTTGGGAAGTGGAAAAAATATATAAAGTAAACAAATCAAGTGATCAAGGTGGTTGAGGGTGCCTATCAAACAATTCTGATGAACAAATTCTTTAAAAGAACAATAAATCAGTTTTTTTAAGTAATGTCATGTGTGTGTGTGACTTGCTTGCAGGAAAATCTGGAGTCTTTCTCACGACGTCAGTGAGAGGACACTCCAGAGTGAACAGAGGGCAAACTAAAGCCATCTAGAAGATTTAAGAATATTTTACAAGTCAAAGTAAATCAACCTTGGGAATAACTCACACTCCTCATGAAAGAACGTACAGTCACATTCACCTGCAATCATTACTCCAAGTGAATCTGATCTAAGGAACACTTGCAAAAAGATTGACAAGGAAACACCAGCTGAATTAGACCTCCCCAGGCAGAACATCAGAAGATGCACAGTTTGACACTGCAGTGACTGCTCACCCTGCCAAGAAATACAATTGCAATTCCTCATGCCCTCCATGTCCTTTGAGCTGTGCTGTAAAGATAAAATGAAGTATCAATGAATAATTCACAAGTTGTCCATACACACACCAAGGTTTTATATTCACAGAACTACATTACAAATAAAATTCAGGTGCACAAAACCATAGAAGAGCGTTTCTCCCTTGCTTAGCCTTTTCTTCAGTCTCATCTATCACATAATTTGTTTGACTTAATTCTCTATCAATCTGTTTTTTAAAGAGACAAGACCAAACACTTCGAAGAGCAGTTTGATTTTACTTATCTAAAACCAGCTTATAATTTTTGTAAGATTTTTTTTCTCTGTTTTTAATCTTTAAAATAATAAGTTAACTTGCTTGCTATTAGATATATTTACTAAAAGGTAAGTAGTAAAATGAGCCAATGGATGGACTCAAAAGATAAGTGAAGATAATGTTGTACATAATACTGAAATTTGCCATTAGCTCAAGTCTGTTAGCACAAGCTTGCTATATGGTGCTATGAACAAGGACATACTGCTATGGATGAAGGGAGGAATAGAGCAAACACTGGAAACTCCAGAAGCCTAATATTTTAAGTCTCTTTGATCTTAAGAGTCACAAACAAAAAAACCACACATATCCAAAAAGGATAATAAAAAATAATTAAAAAAAAATCCAGAGATAGAGCAGAAAATTGAGATTATAATTGAAAGGGAACTGTAAATACACTTTTGAATGGAAAAATTGGAACCAAATGAAGAACTTAAAAAGACTAGAACCTTCTGCACAGAACACAAGGTTATTGTAACTTCTTACTCCTCAGGTACTAGGAGTACCCTCCTACCTGAGGAATCTGCATATCTCCAAGAAACCTGTGGATTTTGTGCTACTTTATCATTTAGAGGTTTGGCAATCAAAGATTCGGTAATGAAAAAATTGATTATCAAAGAAATTGATTATTTACAGGTGAAAATATTTTATTTTTTATATCAAAAAATGCTCACTACTTTGGTGAGGCTCTGTAGAACTGAATAGGTTGTGATAATACAGTATGAAATGAATTCATGCAAAATGGGAAAGCAACACATTCCTGAATTTTCAAGCAACTAAGAAAAACAATGCACAAATCCCAAGGGAAAAAAATATGAGGAAAAACTTCTTGATTGTGAGGGTCACAGTGCCCTGGCACAGGCTGCCCAGGGAGGTTGTGGAATCTCCTTCTTTAGAGATTTTCAAATCCACCTGGATGTGATTCTGTAAAACTGCACCAGGTGATCCTGCTCATGCAGGTGGATTGGATTAGATGATCTTCAAAGGATCCTTCCATCTATGACCATTCTGTGAAAATCTGAATTTCATGTTTTTTTTCTCACTGAACATTGTTAAAGACAGGTTTCTCAGTACACCTTTGCAATTTATACAATGGAAAAAAGCATTGCCACTGCAGAATTAATGTGTAGGAATAACACTGTACCAAATCAAAATTTAAAGCAGTGTGAAAGGAATGCTTAGGATGCTAAAATAATGAGTTATAAGATTGGAAGATCACATCAAAAAATCCAGAGAAAAAGGATTTGAGAGTTAAAGACTGTCAATTCCATTTACTGAGAAATGTATTTTGATTTTTTTCCCCTAGGTCTCTTTAACAGTACATACTGTAATGGGATAAATAGATAAGCTGACTGTTATGAGCATCATTTCTCATTTGCGTACAGCCTTAATCTATTTACTCAATGACAGGCTAAGTCTAGAAGAGTCTGGCAGGTGATTAAATTTAGTAATTTGTACTGAAAAGTACAATTGAGATAATAGTTTTACATACACTAATACAGCATTTCCCAAAATGAAAGCTGTGCCCTCCTGAGGAAAGTGGAAGACTAGCCCTGAGCAAGTGTTCTGGGCAGATTCTGAACTGATTGCCAGAACATCTTTTTTTTTTTTTTAAGTTATTTAATTTTCTTTTTAAAAGATAGCTTCCAACTACTATTGATGCAAATTTTTTTTTCAGAGACTGTAATAGAGATGCAAATACCTTTCTGAATCTGCAGAGAACCTAAGGAATTGTTCTTATGTATCAAACTGTGATAATCACTCCGGAGTTTTCTAAATTCATTTGCCAGTATTTTAAGTATCACCACAATAGCTATTTTACTGTGATTAGAGTATGTGAGAAACTTCAGAAAACATCATTGGAACAGCACCTACATTGAACTGGAAGGCAAAAATTTGTCAGAAAATATGTGGTAAGGTGGTTAGAATTGTGTGGTAGATTTGTACGGATTTGTATGTTTGTTTTTAAGGATTTTTCTTTTTTTTTCTCTGAATATTGTATTCAACTCTAAGTCGCTTAATTTGCAGAAGGTAGACTGAGAGGCATCTCTGTTCACAGGGACAAAATTATCGGCTACATTGCCTTTAACAGCGTAAGGCACAAAGAGGCTGGAGCTGTGAACTGGAGCTGAACGAAGGCCAAAGGCAGATTACACATGCATTTCTAAGAATGAGGGTAACTCAAACCACCAAGAGCTTCTCAATCTGTTCATTTTTCACTTCAGCCTCTAACACCTTTCTAGAAGCTCATCCTTAGTTAATCTCTGAGGCCCAATGTAAAACAAAAAAACCCTAACATACTTCAGTAGGCAGGCATCCAGACTCGATGATCTAATGATTTTCTTATTCTTAAACACTCTAGAAGTCCAAACCTGTGAAGAAGGATTTGAGAAATGAACCTTGTTTCCCATAACACTGCAACCAGACCACCCTTAGCTTCCTCCTGTTTCCTGGCTGCCTTTTTGCTGTTTGTTTTTCTCTCTCACCATATCCAGACTCCAATTAGATTACCTACT
>JAYECN010392357.1:0-23149 GCA_035222435.1 Microcambeva ribeirae
GTTTGGAAGGTCTCCAGAGAAGGAGCCTCCACAGCCTCTGTGGGCAGCCTGTGCCAGGGCTCTGGCACCCTCACAGGGAAGAAGCTCTTCCTCACGTGCAGATGGAACTTGCTGTGTCTCAACTTGCACCCATTACCCCTTGTCCTCTCACTGGCCACCACCGAGAAGAGTTTGGCCCCATCCTCCCTCCATTCTCTCCTAAGTTACTCGTACATGTAAGTATTCTGTTTTGGACCTGCACCTAGCTAATTCTGAGGTATTTTTCATGCACACCAGGGTTTTTCAGGCAGCATCTTTTATGTGTGTAAACCCGAGCAAATTATTTTCTTTGTTCACTTAGTTCCTTTTGTGTTCTAAATTGCTCTTCTTGAGCAATACCATAAAATGCTTTTAAACATTAATTTCAAAATATCTACAGCAATGACCTTAATAGGCGTTTTCTTCTTACTGTAGAATCTACTTGGGATCATTTTTACATATTTTTACACCTTGCTTTTTTTTTCATTGGTCCACAGCTCCACACTGCATCTGATTTTACTATAGATTGTGCTGTCTGTGTATGACAGATACATAGTATTTCACAAATATCAAGAAAGAATTCTTCCTGTTTAAATAGTTTTACGGGTGTGCCTGTGTGTTCATGCATGCGAGCAGGTATCTTGTGAGAATACACCAGCTTTCTCTAGGCATCTGCTCTTTCATTCTTTTATTTTATTTTATCATACTTGCTCTTTTCAAACTCGCTGAATGGTCCTGTGATACTTGGTGCAGGGATCAGGAAAAAAATGATGCCGGCTACAGACAGTGCCCCAAGCAATAAAGATGAGAGGTCAGAGGGGAAGGATAAAAGCCAGGCAGACTAAGGACTGAAATTTCCAGCTGGTTCACAAATAAATATGCTCCTCAATAGCTGGAAGCATCATGAGCAGCAGTTGTTTAACGTGCAAGGACACAGGGGAAAGAGGAAGAAGAAAGAACCAAGCCAGAGTTGCCTGTTCTGGGAAGAGCCAGAGGAAATCTAATAGACTTTTCCTCGGTGGATGTAAGTGGAAAATTGTACATGTATAGGATGTAGTGTCATCATAATCCTTTTCATTCTTTCACTCATTCGTCAGCACAAAAGTCCGTGTCTTTCCTGGCATCCATGTCGGCACAAATACTGTGCTTTAGTGCATCCCGCACTGAAGGGAACAGGGACGGGTTAAAGTATCTACGGGAAAATAGCAAGAAAGTGAAATCATTAATTGACTGCACTACTAGGAAGGTCCCAGGATCTAATTCCCAGTAAATCCATAATCACATGTTAACATCGTGTGATTCTAGGCCTGCAAACTTAAAAGAAGTTTGAAGTAAGCGAAACAGTATTCTAATTAGACATAAAATTTCAAGGAAACTCATCTTTTACTTCATTTTCCACTAAAAGACATTTCACCTCAAAGCCTTCAAGAAAACTATTCTTTTTAAAATGACAGCGAAAGCTAGTCAAAGGATTTTTGTTCTTAGGAACAAAAACCTGAATTCTATTGAAAGTTTATTCTAGCAGAAATGTTCAAGTAAGGAAAATGCAACACATCAAAAAGAGAATCATACAGATAAGTAGTTTTTGAAAACTTTTCTAAATAGGGAATGACCTCTCACTCTTGAAGAAACCTTTGCAGCCAGCTAGGAAGACCTGCTTCCTTCCAGCATGTAATCAGCTAAGTACAAAAGTGTATGTAACTTTGAAGTTTCATGCTGCTCAAAAGCAGGCTGTAAAGGCCTTGACTTTTAAGGAAACTTAGAATAAATGAAGCACCCTGTCACTGCTTGTGTCTGGGAGCAAAAGAAAAGCCACCAAAGCAACCAAAAAAAAAAAAAAGGCTCCAAAAATTTGATCCCCAAAAGCCGCACTAATGATGCTTCCAGAAATAGATTTTCCTAGTTATTTCATGCAAAAATAGAATATTAGTTCTTTACTGTAGAAGGGGGGCACCTACATTCTCTCAAGCCTATTCCCAGACCTGTTTGGTTTGGCCATCTCATTGGATGCATTTTTAAACCTCACGTCTTCAGTGAAACCAATGAAAACCGAAAAAGCTATCATAGCTCTATATTAACCATTGGATCATAACGCAGCTTTTTCCCTTTTCTTTTGGTATCATCTCGTTATTAGACCATGTTGCATTTAAACTGTGCTCTTCAAGGCTTGGAGCTGAGTTACTGCCGCCTTCTGGCCTCCTGCTCCAAATGATTTAGAGGAAGGTAAAATTATTAGCAGTTACAGCTGTGCTGCTTTGTCTCTTTCCCACAAATACAAGAGTGATCTAAACTGTTAGAGCACGGCAGATGTAGTCCAGGTCTCATTTAGCAGTGCTCCTGGATACGTCTGCCCCATAACAATTACCGTTCCTTCTTGCACACATTCTTGCACACATTATTTATCGCAAACAATTCTTGCAAACATTTCTTTCTTTATTTTATTTATTTTCCAGTGGGCGCCCAAGTGATTTTAACAGTTGGAGCTGGGCAGATGCAATCCAGGTCTCATTTTCGCTGAGCACAAATCAGGTAAGTCCACGACGGCTCCCTGATCTTTGAGTAGAAAAACACCACAAGAAGACAAACACATATGAACCGCTACACTTAAAATGTAAATGTATATGTATACATATGAAAAATGAGCGACTACACTTAAATAAAGCTTATTTGAATAGTATATACTATTTTATTTCATTGATATTGCTCTTTCCATGGCCAGAGCTGTCACTGTAATATAATACTTAATTGTCATGGTTAATGGACTCCAGACCGACCATGGGATGACCCTGTGTGTAAGTAACAAGTACAGAAGCATCATTTATAATAATAAATATAGTATAGCACTTAAGTTTCTAAACCTAATAGAAAAACTGACATAAAATTTATAAAGAGAGTGACTTCTTCTGTTTTAAAACTGCAGTATAGCATAAAGTAGCCTATGCAAAAATTATTATGTAATCCTATGTAATAAAAAAGGAATTCTTAGTAATTTTTTGTACCTAAAATCAAATTGCTCCATGCAATATGTATATACTTTGTCTGAAGGTCAAACCTGATTTTTTTTTTTTAATTAAATTTGGCTTTTGTTTTTTATAATATTTGATTACATTTACTGGAATCAAATATGCTTCCAAAGACGACTAATTTAATACCTGCAAAACTCCCTAACCATTAACCTTCTGACTTGCTGGTGTAGTCTGGAGATCTATCATTCTGACATTGAAATTAGCACGCATCTTTCAAAATCAGCAAATTATAATGTACCATCCATCAAAGTTTTAGAAAGTACTGTAAATATCTGTCTAGTTCTTTCCTGTATCTTTTGATAGAGTGTCTCCATGTTAGAGCAAGAAACATTTGGGAAAGCCAAATACACCTTTTATTTATTTATTTATTTATTTATTTACAAGTATTTGGCAGATCTGCTTGGAGCAGGAAATCATATTAATGTATTTCAATTTATTAGTATTTAGGAGCTGGCATACTGGGATTAGAACATTTTAAGTGCTCCCTTCAAGTAGTCGTGCTGATGTTCCCAACATGTATTTTTGCCTGCGGCTCCATCAGAACCAAGCTAAAAGATCAGCGCTGAAAGCAAACATGACATTTGCCAACTTTCCCCAGTGTAATTAGAAATAAAAATAAAGATAGTTTTCTAAAGGTATTTCTGTTTCTAAAACTACAGATAAATACCTGGTATACTTTTCAAAAGTGCTAGGCAGATACCTTTCAATAGAAATTCAATAGACTTGTCACATATGTTTATATGTTCTTAAAGCCTGAAGGTCTTAGTGTCCCTAAGGGGAAATTGAAAATCAGCTGCTATTTTCTAAATTGCTCAAGTCTTTGGAGTAAAGGTCTCTATTTCAACATCACGATTTGATACAACTAAGTAGCCGTATAGAGAAGAGGAACAATTTCAGGTAACGTTAGCAACTACGCGTTGCGGTAAAGCCGAGCATGTTTTACCTTCTTGGGCAGGAAATTTCTTTGAACTCCTGAGAACTGCTGTGAACGGGAAAGTCATTATGTTTCTTGGTGTCTCTGCTGCTGGCTACTGCCATCTTCTGTATTTCTGTGATGTTATCTGGATGGACATGTCTTACAAACCAGAAGGAATATTGAGAGGCATAAAGTGTATTTAGGTTACGCCGGGTGCATTGTCTAGGCATGGATAGCATAACTGGTAGGACTGTACATTTTTTTTCTCGTTAAGAACTTAATTTTGTATTTGTAATAGTATCAGACCTGGTCCTTCCAGCTTGAAATCGATCATCCGTTTGGTTCTTTGGTATCGCAAATTGGGAAATCCTGACATACGCAGATGTGACTGTCACTATCAAGAGCCAGTTATTTGGCAATTTTCTGTTCTCCCCAAATAGAAAACAGAATTATTGCTAAACGGAGACACAGTAACAAGATAATGTTTGGGGAGACTGTTGTGTGTGTTATCCCACCACGTCCCTGTGATCCCTAATTCCTACTGTTTGCTCCCCATTCTCATGCAAGAGTGTACAGGCACTTCAGAGGAGCATCCAAGAGTGCTGATTTCCCAATATTCCCTATTGCTTGATATTCTTTGTATATAATTTATCAGCAGAAAGCCTTCACCTTATCTTTCTCCAGTTCTCTCTTCATAGGGGAATAGAAAGATAACTGAAAATAACAGTCTTGCTGTAAAACCCTGATTTTCACATCTGTGAGCGAACCTTTCCCCTTTCCTCCCTCTTTTGTGTTTACTTTGAACAACTACATGATAAAAACTACAGGCCTTATTTTCAGCCAGGTTTGGTGCTAACAGAGTGTTCTCGACAGTAAAACACAGCTCATTTTGCGAGATGTAACGGTGCTGCACCTTCCTGGATAGAAAGGACTGCGCAAGGCTTTGGATGATGGTGATAAATAATCATGGAGAAAAACATTTTAAAAGGGATTCAGGGAGCACTGAGAAGTGAGGAGATTAAACCTGTAATCTCACAGTAAGAGAAACTGCTATTCTTGTAAAACACCATTCAGAATGTTTTCCTTTTATTGAATGCCTTGCTGTGAATGTAGACACTGCCTGGATTTATGTGGAAAGGACTAGTTTGCTTTTGTGTGTGGCGTTCTGTGTGGAATTGAAGCAGGTGCCATGGTGGGCCTGCTCGAGCAAAGAAACTTTTCTGCATCAGAAAGTCTGGGTCGGAAGGAGGGGGAAGGAAAAGGTGCTGGAAGTGTGTCATCTGAAAAGAAGTGAATTTTTTTTGCAGATGAAGCCAAAAGCTTGCAACATGGGGATGAGGCTGAAGGCAACCGGAATGGGAGGGTCATGGCTTTGATTACATTTGGTCATTTTAATTGGGAGCCTGTTTGAGGCTCCTTGTGCCATTTCGGAGGCCACGTGAGTCCTGGCAGCCCCTCAGGATGAAGCCCCCGTAGACTCCAGTGCCGTGTGCTGAAGACCCTTTGGTGCAGAACAGCCTACAGAAAGGTCACCTGGAAGTCAGGTTTTGTTCGTCTCCTCCAAAAGCTGTTCCAGGGGAATTCTGCTCTGCATGGAGCTGGGTCTTTCACTGATGTTTTTATTCTGCTCCAGGCTTTTTGTCTGGCATAGAGGAGCAAAGCAGCCATGAGAATACATGCCAGAAATATGAAAAGATATATAAATGCTTTCAGTTCCTAAGATAAGGAGTACTATGGAAAAATAGCATTTAACACAAGGATACAATTTTACCAGAAGAACTAAATTGTAAATGTAACGTAATCGATCTGTTTTACATGTAAGTATCATAAAATATCTGTTACCTGACTTGTTAGTCTGTCTGTTCAGAATGGATGAACAAAACCTACAGTGAAATATGTAAACTGAAATGCAGCATCAGTCATCTATACAATTTACAATTTATGTTCCGCTGTTATTGCAAACTGTGGTTATGATAATAATGCCAAAGAAAAGTTCAGCAAGACACAATAGGTGTATTTCAAGCTTGCAAAGGAATAAATAAAAAAGCAAATTAATCAAAATGAAGAAAAGATTACAGAGACTTGCTCAAAAATGTTATTGTGTGCAATAAAACTGCTCCGTAGTTGCATGGGGTTTCAGGGAGGTGCAAAAGAGGGAATATACCTAGGGCTTCACACACAGAAGGAATTTCTTTTTAACTTGTGATTAGAAAAATAAGTTTCAATTTTCCATATAATATGACAGGCTGGAAAAGGCAACTCTGAGGAGATAGCAAAAGTTTGCTTGTGTTATGGAGTGCGGTGGATAGGCAGTTACATCTTCAGTTACGTCTTAAATGGAGTTAAACCTGCTGAAGATTACGAGTCTGGAAAGCAAAAGCACTGTAGCTGGAATAAAGATGAGAAGTTAGCTATGCCTGTGACCAAAAATTGAGAGCTACCTGCTGTGATACCAGAACTAATTTTGTTCAGTAGTATACATGACAGTGATTACAGTCAAGTTGAAAGGCAAAAAAAAAAGAAAGAAAAGAAAAAGAAAATAACCCTGATTCATTGTGATTCATCTCAGAGCTTAGAGTCACGCAAAGCAGATGACATTTTGCTCAAAAAAAAATTCTCTCACAAAGTATCCATGAGAGACTGAGCATCCTTGCAAAGTGAACAGCCCTTCACTTTCATTACTTTTGGGCTTGGTTATTAGCTGGAGACAGCAGCGGTACAGGAGCTGAATTCACGCAGAATGCAGATGCGTGCTCTTCACCAAGCACGTTATAATCCCCATGTGACGCTCCACACCAAGAGCATCTCAATCCCTGCTTCTTTCTTTAGGTTATCTGTCAAGTAGTCAATCTGCTTTAATGCTTCAGGTATTATCTATATTGACCTGACAAGTGATATAGGAATACACAAAGTCACTTTATATCACTCTGTGTCTATGAGCATCCTCTGTCATTCCACTCCTGTATCACTTAGGGAGGATACATCTCTACTGTATTCGATCTTGGTACCAAAGGTCCTGGGATTACCTCTTAAAAATAACTTCTCCCCAAGGATATCAGCCTTTATTTTACTTTGTTTCCTTTAGAACAGTCTAAACCATTAGCACTACAACTTTGCAAAAATAAAAATTAAAAAAAAATAGAAAAATTTAAAAATAACATCCTTAGGTCTAAAACAACAACAAAAAATCATCTCCAAAATGCAAAATCATAAATGACCTTAAAATCTACTCATTTTGGTGTTTGCAGGGTGGTGGGCTTGGTGATATCTGGAGCTCTTCTGTGACCAGTGCTCATGACTCAGGACTTGGAGTGTTCCTAACAGATATTTTAATGAGTTTTTTAGTGCAAGTAAAATTAGAGTGGATGGGATAGACATGGTAGGCACCAGAAGAACACAATTCATAAAAAATACTTTAGTAGAGGCACATTACGTATAGAATGCAATACACAATCTGCAATAGTTAGGTCTGAGTTAAATAAAGCAATATTTGATAATGTATTATTACAACCAGTCACAATTTATAGTTCATAAATAATCCATCTAATCCTAAAATCCATCTTTTATTTTGTTGCTTTTCAAAATATTAGCCAGAAACATCAAGATAAATAAATTATTTAATATTACAATATTTTCTTCCTTACAAAAAATGCAGTGGTTTTAGTTATTATATTTTCCATTACTGCTTAATCCAACTCTATTTTTAATGCTATGTTGTATGTTAGAAAAACAGAATATTAGTTCTGAATGAATGTAAACTATTTTCTGAAAGTATAAAAATTCATATTGTGTTTCATAAAAAGTGCCGTAATTGCTCAGTTTGAACATAGAATAAGAAATGCATCCATGATACGACTTGTCACCACAAAGTACACCCAACAGTTCTATAAATACTAATCTCAACAATTCTAAAATAATCCTATAGATAATAATTCTAATTATTCTATAAATAATAATCCTAAAATAGTTGTATGAAAACTGATCTCAATAGCTGTAATCTCAGTATTATTCTAGTGAGCATGAATAGGTTAATTGATATAATGTGTTTTATGAGGACTGCATGAGACTGCGTGAATTCCTATGGGAAGTTTTAGATACTGCTGTGGACAAACTATCTTGCTTCAGTAAAACAATTGTCGTCAGTTAAATACCATATAAAAGAATGCATCCCCAGAGCTAAGGTTAATTTAGTTACTCACCAATAACAAGGCGATTAGCTGTGTACAGCAAATGTGTTATATCAAAATGAGAAAACAGGCTAAATGATATGTGTTTTTTTTATCTTTGCCTTTAGCTGAAGACTGCTGTTTTAGTCAAACAACCGTATTTGTTCGCAGCCACATTTAAAACCTTCCATCCAATCTGTCCTTAAGAAGCAAAACAAAAGCATTTTATCTGCTAACCTGATGGTTAAGCGATACTTGAGGCCTGCTATCATATCTGAGCTGAGGATGAGAGACTTGTGCCTGAAAGTCAAGGAAAACGAAAGCGAAGTTAGTAAATCCTCTGAGATGAAGATATCTTCAAATCATTAGCCTTTTCTTCCTCTATTGTGTTTAATGACCATGCTGGAAATGATTAAATAAATTGCATCTGGTAGCAGAAGCAGTCTTAAATTAAGCCGGACTACACCATACGCTATATACAGCTGTAGATTTCCTTTCAGATACTTAAATATTCTTCAGGCTCAATAAACAGGAGGCCTCTCTTTCTGAAAACACTTGTTAGTTGTTCTAAGGATGAAGTCACATGTTTCTTGATGACACTTGGTTTTGCAGAACATCCCAGGTACCTCACAAGCTGCAGGGAACATAAAACCAGAGCAGCCCGAGGCTTATTTTTCCATCTTCAAAAGAAGTGTAGGAGGAATGGTTCAAGAAGAGCAAAAGTATGTTGCAAATTCTAATGGCAACTACATTCAGCTCTTGAAGACATGTCATAGGTCTGTCACATTCTCTCCATCCAGTTTGGATGTAGAGTAGACTCAGTGCTGACACCATTTGTATTGATTTAACAGCAAGACGCAGCTAGGACCTAAAACAGGAAAGTTCAGGAAAAAAAAAAAAAAAAAAAAAAAAAATTTAGAAACAAGTAAAGTTAGAAATTAAAAGAAAACATCAGATCTCACATCTGCTGCTGGTACAGGAAACTAGCCAATTTTTGCTTCAATTAAAAGTTAAGGAGATCTGTCAGTGATAGAGATTAATAATTCTTGCAGGCAGTAATTATCACTCGTAAGATCCTGTGAACCAACTACAAAGAACCAGGGCAAAGTTCTCCTCTCATTTCTAATAGGTTAAATGCAGAATAACAAAGGCAAAAGATGGTTTAATGCAATGTAATTATTCATCAGCTAATTCCTACCAGTATCACTTAAAAAAAAAAAATAGCAAAACAAAAAAAAACCCACAAGGGTCCAGAAGCATCATAGGGAAGGGCACAGTAACTCATTATCTGAGATGTGTTGTCAAAACTGAACAGTATAACTCTCTTTGGTTTTGTTAATAACATTAGGTATAGTTTTGTAGCTAATCGCATTCAACCACTCAACTTCTTGACAAAGAAAACAGATTAGCCAACATTTTTGCATGGCTGTATGAAAGAAAAACAATTTCTAGGAAATACTTGCATGGCCAAAGCTTCCTTAATAACAGGTTAATGCTGAAACTTCAACTTCAGTAATGACTTAGCCTGACAGGTTAACGAGAACTGTGCAAATCAGTATTTGTGATGTAAACAACTACGCAGTTCAGTGGAGATAACAGTAGATTGAAAAAGTGAAATTTAGACTTTGTTTTTTTTTTTGTTCTTTTCTTTTAACAAACCAATTGCAATAAAATTATCATTCTGCATACAGGGAAAAAAAAAAAAGAAAAAAAAGACCATGAAAAATTAAACACCCTTTACACACTTAACAGTATCTGTCTCAGATCTCAAAGTTCCCATGTTTATTAGAAACACAAAGCAGAGTAAAGCTTTTACTAATAGTAGTTTTCTTTGTAAAGCTGATTTTGCCAGCTACTGAATCTTCCTGTGATTAGGCAGTCCATCAGTATGGTGGTTTGATAAAGCTGAACTACAAATTGACATTGTAGCTAACAGTTTGTATCAAGTTATAGCTGCAGCAAACCAATCATGCCTTAAAAAGGCAACTTCATTTTTTTTCTGGTATTTTTCAGGGACAAACTACAACGTAAAGTTATCAAGTGCTTCTTTGTAGAAAATTTCTTAATCCTGTGTCTTCATTACCTGCAAGAGATAAAGCATTAGCAGTAGATTTCTGCTGCCTTTAGGGAAAAACACATTTGTCAACAAGGCCATTTATCTCTACATCTTCAGGTCTTGAATTTCCAAGACATTGAGTGAATAGCTCCTCCCTTTGCTGTTACCTCTTATCTAAGTCATGCTTCTACTCTTTTACTTGTGTTCTGAATTCCTTTATTTGTTTTCCCTAGGAAATGCCTGCATTAGCTTCATCTGTAAATTGATAATTATATAGGTTCAGAATGTTGATCCGAAAGATCCCAGGGTTTGATCAGGTGTACAACGTCTCCTGTCATAAAACAACATAAGATGGTATCAAATGCATGACATTGAAACTTTTCAACAATGGACTACAAAAAATGGCTTAACAGGTGATATATTATTTGCAATATACAGTTTGAAGAAAAGGAACACAATAAAGAGCTAGTAGTACACTGAAAGTCATGCATAAGTACAGATGGCTCAACTGCCTGCAAATGCAAGAGCAGAATAATATAATATTTTTTCTCATTTGACATTATTTCTCATTTTTTCAGTTTGTCTGTATTTCCTCCGTTTGTAGATTGGACCATTATTTTGGCCACCACCTTCCTGTGTTGATTAAATCCACATAGGAGACTGGAAATGTCCAGTTAGAAAGATAAAAAAGGAACTTTTGACACTGACTTTCACTTTATTTAGGTTTTACATGCACATTTTGTATATTAGAATGACATCTAAAACTACGTACACAAACTTTTAAATATTTTTGTAACTAGCAGGATTTCTGCCCTTCTATCAGAAATTGCCACTGTGCACTATTTTCTTATTTAAATCAGAAATGTGCTGCTAAGGACCCGAAGTTTTCCCATTCCTCATGAGTTGCTCTTCACCCAGCAGTTTCAAAATGCCTGACATTATTGTTCATCTATAACTCTTGTGTAGGGCAGTACTGAGAGTGCAGCGAGGTATGTTCCATAGTGGAAAAATACTTGCGTGAAGTCAACTTTCTGTCTCATATATTTGTATTCTCGGACTGAAAAACACCTGGAGGAATTTCATCTGTAGGTAAAACTTGGAAAAAAATATGTAGAATAAGACATGGAAAAAATGCATGTGCATGATGCTTTTTTTTCCAAGATTGATTTATTTGATAGAGAGAGTAGAAAGGTCCTGTGGTATTTCTCAAGTTGTGGTCCTGGTCAGTAGCGTGTTAAATTTTGCCATAGAATAATAATTCAGCCTCACGGCAAGCGGCAGAGCAGAGGGGAGGAAATCGCTCGCTGTCACAGAACCGAAGGAAATGTCAGTCTCTCACCTTGGGAACTCTGATTTCCAGGGCAGAAGAGCTGCTGAAGGGATTGGCGGTGTTTACCAGACACAGCTGAATATTCAGCCACTGTGCCAGAGCAGAGCGTGAAATCTTCGCTTCTGGCTGCAGCCTTCCTGCAGCTCCCATTGAAACCAAAGAAGCATCTCACAAGAAAGGAGAAAAGCAAAGATAGCAGAAGGTAATTAAAAGGTAAAAATGGCACCGGTGACTATGTACGAGCTGTATTTATTGCCTGAGAAAACAGGAGACTGTGGGTGACACTTGCTCAGATTCCTGTTGAGGGGGCACAAAGTTAGAGGGGCAGGATTTCCCGATATTAATAAAGTCAAAAACCAAAAGCCCACTCATTATCTTGCCACTGCACGGTGAAATGAGCAGTTCTATACAGGAACAGACAGTGAGCTAGGGCACCTGCTTCTCCTCGTGACAAAAATAGAGTTTTGTGGTATGTTGTTGCAAAAAATGTTGATTGCATCAAGGACTGAGGGGCTCATTTTCTTAAAAAAGCGTGACTTGCACAGCAGACAGAGCTCAGTGAAATATTTACAATGACACTTAACACATACCCCCTTGAGATATTTTAGCAAGTTTACAATAGGTTTCTTGCTGATCTGGTTTGGGCACAGAGAATTGACACATGCACTTTTGTTTGAAAAGAGCACTGGAAATGGGAGTGATATAGCAGGGCGGTGTTACACCTATAGAGGATATTGCTGTACAAGAAGTCTGTGAACAGACTAGAGCTGCAGTGTGATTATCACCCGAATTTCCTTCTGTTCTTGGGGAAGAATCACCTGGCCTATGTCAACCACCATGCAGGAAAACTGGGAGTCACCAGGAAGGACTTGGAACTAAGTGGGAAGAATAAAGATGTACCAAAAAGTAAGGACACGCATTTGTGGACTTTTAATGCCAGAAATTCCACGTGATTACTTGGTAGGACCGACAGTTAAAAAAAAAAAAAACAAACAACCCTTCTATGTCATAACTAAGGTGCTCATGAACGCGGTGCTGACAGAGTTGGACCTATAGTTGATCACACTACTCGTGAACTCGACTGCTTGTTTGGAAGGCAGTTTGGCCTACGGTCAACAGACTGTGAATCCAGCGTTGCCGGAGTCCGGCCTATAGACAGTCACACTATTTGTGTGTTCGACTGCCTGTTTTGAAGGCAATCGGACCTACAGTCGGCAGACTGCTGGTAAATCTGGTGCTGCCGGAGTCGGGCCTGTAACTACCACGGTATTTGGTGTCCCTGTTAAGAGATGAGTCCAGCTGTGCCGGTGCCTCTAACCTCTGAGGATCAGCTGGAACACAAGGAGCTTCATCTCCTACCAAATTAGGCCTCCCTTCAAACTGCAACAAAGGCAAAGATTAAAGGCCCAGGCCTGACTTAAAAGGACACCCTGGCCCATGGGCAGGGATGGGTGGAAGTTTCAGGTGAGTCTGGTTAGGGCTTTTAGGGCTTATTAAGGCCCTCAGGCCCTAACAGACTGCAAGTTCACTGGGGAGAGTTAGTTATTTATTTAATAAATCTTCTGGCAATAAGAGGTAAGGAATTTTTCTGTTAAAAAAAGTAAAAATGTGATGGTTCTAAGTGTTTAGGCAAACCCAAGTGTTTGTGCTTGCATGCTCTTCTGGTTGCTCTGACAAATAGAGCAGTCAAGGGGTTTTTTGTTGAAATATTGATCTTTCATTGTACCTCAGCACTCTGATTGAGTGGATGTGATTTAGGCTATACGTTTGTGTAGGTGAGTTTCCAGGAATACACTTGTGAGTAGCAATTGATATATATACACACTAACCTTTTTTTATGCCTTAAAAAAAGGTGGAGGGTTTAGCATATTTCTCATCAGAATATTATCTGAATTTATGGGGCAAAGTAAAATGCTTTGCAGGGACAGCAGATTTTGATCTGTAAGAGCAGTTCAGGCAAGAAATGGTCTGCGTGCTGAGGCTCCCCAGCCTATCTCAGCATCTAGAAACCTACCGGGGGTTCGTTCTTCCCTGGCCTTGCAGGAATTCTGGATGAAGGCTTCGACCCAAGCGGGCCCAGGGAGAGCTTTAGATTCCCGACTTCATAGATTCTGATTGTTTCCAACTAGAGTTTGCACAGCCCTTGAGAGTACAACAGCTTACACATTTATAGAGAGAGACTTAAGATGGCAAAAGATTAAAAAAAAAAAAAAAAAAGTTTTAATGCAACAAAAATAGCTACACCCGTGGTTGTAGCTAAAGATGTCCATGTTGAAAATCAAGGGCTTATTTTTACTGTTGAGGTTAATTTGCTTTGGGTGAAACAAATGAAGAGCTATGGGGATACTTCCATTATCTGCCATTATTCTAGGTTTTAAAATCAAGACCTCACATCTCAAAGTGATTTTTCTTTTTACAAGTCTAATGGGTTTTGATTTGAGGAAACTTGCAAGTTCTCTTTCTCCTCTTAAGATGCTTTCCCAGTCATTTCCCCCAGTCATTTCATGACGGTGCACTCAGTTTACTTCTAGGAAGATTACTGGAGGAGTTGGTCAGCTGCTTAGGCTCAGAGAAGTTTTTTGCATTGTTTTCCCTCTGGTTCAAGGTATGAGATCAAAGAAGCAATATTTGTCTGTAAATGAAAAATCCTTTATGAAATTCAGCTCCTTGGTTTGCTTTACCAGCTCATTCCTGGGAACTCTCAAAGGTTGTCTCTCCGATATAGAAAACTTTAGTTGCAATCCTTGTGGAAAAACAGGGGCGGGGGGGAAGGAAGAAAGAAAAACAAAACAAAAAATACTTAAGCAGAATCAATTTTTGTCGTTTCATCCATTGTTGCAGTCAATGAGAAGCTTTTCTACAGAGTCTAGTGTAAAATTGGTATTAAAACTCTTATCTTTGTGTCTTCCTTCTCCCCTTTAGGTGTTGTTTTATCTATTGCAGTTTTTTAAATCTATGTAATTTACTTGCTATTTACTATTAAAATCTGGCAAAGTGTTTCTCTGCTTCTTGCAACCCTCTCTTTTTCCACATCTTTTCCTCTAAAACTCCTCTCATTGGCCAGTAGGCTTTTTTTTTTAGTTTGTTTCTTAGTGGATTTTTAATGTCCAGCTTGTCTCTAATCCTCCTAACAAAAATTACTTTTGAAAGTGGGAATTATTTGAGCTTCTGATTCTCTGATATCCGACTTTACTTTGTGGTGGTTGATCTATTCTACTGGTTATTTAATAACACTATTTGGGTTAATGTGAAACTCAATAGGCTCTTAGCATTCCTGTCTGGACAGTATCTTGCACATTAATGGTTATCAGATGCTGCATTTTTTCTCTAGTGATTCTCATGAAATTACTTCACCCACAGAAACTCCCTTTTATCCATTAAAGCAAGTCCTTCCCATCCAAGTCTTTCTTGGCCTTGCATTCCTGGTTATTCCTTCTACTCTTGTGGACTTGCTTTAGGTTCACTGTTTTACCTACTATTTTAATATTTAAAATATTATACCTGTGGAAAGGACATGGAAGAGTTATTTCCATGATAGCATGCTTATAAATCATTCATTCTTTCTGACCATGTGATGTAGTTTTGGTGCCCTTAATTGCAAGTAAATTGAAATGCATTTCAAAATTAAGTAGTTGCAAAGCAGAATTATAGAGTGTGTCTTGTTTGTTTGTTAACCTTTCAACAAAATAACATGGGTCCTTGAGCACAGAGTGGAGCAGTTTGTACTGGTATCCGGTCAAGGTCTTAACTGCAGTAGCATTGCAGGCAAAGACTACGGTGCAGAGCTCCAATATTTGTGTATGGGGCCATACTGTCAATTTTGTTGCTGCTGAGATCAGTTTGGCAGATTGTTTCCTGCTTTATCATCACAAAGTAAGAACGATGGGAACAGTTAAAAAGATTGAAGTGTAGCATAAACTGGTTGCTCACTTATGTTTCAGATTAAATAGAGCTGAAGAGCTAAATGGAAATGTTCATTGCTACTGGTTAGAGTTCATAAGAGACGATAACCATAGAGGTGTAACAATAAAATACTTTCAAATATAATTGTTTCATCATTAAAACCATTTGATGTTAATTTGCTTATGGTTCCTGATAGAGTAATTATAGCTCTCTTTGCAATTGCAGAGCTCAAAACATTTGTAATTTTTCTTTTTTCTTTTTTAACGTGAGAGAATTGCAGCAAGCAGAGCATGGCAGTTTTTTCCACATCACCCCCTACCTTCTAAGCAATGTCGCCATTTCAAAAGCCTCTGTGCTGGTAGTCCTGCCGTAAACAGACAGGGATGATGTTGCTTCCTTCTGAGTTTATAACACTCATCTTTCCCTGGAAATTATTTTGGAGAGGCATTGCTGCCTTCGTTTCTAACCCAAAATATTTCACAGGCTATAGTTTGCTGTCTCCTTGTGGCCCTTATTTTCTTGGCCAGCAGCAAAAATAACTGTGTATCAGACGAGAGCTCGATGGAAGGAAACCTCTGCTCTGTAATGCAACCTCTGTTAGGTCCTGTCCTTGCTGGTGAACAGCAATCCGAAAAGAGAGATGGAGGGAGGAGAGATGCTACCTCTTAGACTGCTCTGATTCAGCAGCTAAAGAGTGCACGAGCAGGAAATTCAAATGTCTGTAAGCACAACGTATAAACAGTTGTTAAAAATACCATTGCCATATCATCTATACGAGACTTCATATAGTGTAGAGGTGAGATTTCATATAGTGTAGAGGGGGAGAGAATTATTAGGTCTTTCAATCCAGGCATGATGAGCACTACCAGATGGCCACTCCAATTTCCTCTTTGTTTTCCTTGCCTCATATAGTAATCAAGACAAGTTTGCTATTGCACTCTTAATTTTTGCATAGTGACCTGCTGGCACTGTAGGTATTTTTGATAAATAATGGGTGCCATTTAAAGGTCAATGCACAATCATCAAAGCTTTTGTTAGCAAGTGCTTATGTTACAGTGATGATGTGTGTTTAAGGTCATTTCTCGAGATCACTTGAAAATTCAAAACGGGACTACCGTTTTATGTAGCAGTGCATTTGCATTAAGGGTGTTGCATCTTCGGTCCAGAGCAAGAACAGATTAATGTTTTCTGTGGCTTTACATACTGGAATGAGTCTGAAATTTTTAGCAAAAACCTTTTTCCTGGTCCTTGCAACAGCATTTGCAGTGTTAGTTAGGTGCTGTAATGCTGCCTATTCGCCACAACACATGTGGTCTGGAGGACCTGGAAAGCCCAGAGGTTGGATTTGTTCCCTAATTAAGCACCTTATTTAGACTTTGTGTAGACAAATCTTCATTTGCATCAAAGTTCCTGTAGTTTCTATATGCTTTATATTGAAACTTCCTTTCAGCACAAAGACCTGGCAAAGCTCTTTTTCAGATGAAGACTTTTTATTATGAATATCCTCACCTATATTGGGTGTTTTTGTTTGTTTGTTTGCTTGCCTTTTTCAGAACTGATTTTTCTGTATATTTTAGTCTTTCCCATTAAGCCGTAGCAAAGTGGTTGAAAGAGGAATCAAGTTTCTGAACGAACAGTTGATAGTCACTTCAATGCGTGTTTCAAAGACAAAGTGTCTGCGGAAGCACAACTTTTCATGCAGTTATTTTATTAAGGCTTGGTGAAAAAGTAAATGCATTGGTATCTCTTAGTGTGGCAAAAGTACGCCAGGCTACTTTGGAAATGTTGTAGCATCTCCTTTTATTCTAAATGCTGGCTTCCCAATTATGGTGTTTCCTATTAGGATATGTTTCGGATGGTCTGTTTTCTTCTCGTTTGCCTTTATGGCTAATAGTGCCTCATCAGTCAGGATCTCATCTCTCGTCTGTCATACGTATGGTTTCAGACCATCCTGTTACCTTTTGTGTATCACAGCTCCAAAGTTCATCATGCCCAATCTTCTTCATCTGCCTTAAAATAATAATCTGCTCTTTGTATCCCTTATATGCTGTTTTTTTGCCAAGATTTTTTTAATACATCTATTCTCTTGTTACATATTTTTCAAGTCTATGACAAGACTTGATAGTATTTGTATTTCTGGATTCTGAGGTGAGTTGTTTTTCTAACAGTTACTGAAGTATTAAAAAAGTCACCACCATGAACAAGAAGATATTTTTGTCCTCTATTCAGGGATGTGTAACACTGGGACGAATGAATGAATGGCATTTGGATGAGCTGAGCAAAACAACTTGTGCTTCTCTATGCCTCCATGGGGAGGATGAAGTAGTTAAACAGGTCTCCTTGCCGTTTGAGTTGCTGGTGTTATCCCCATTTCCCTGGATGTGACTAGAATGTCTTTTTTTTTTTTTTTTTTTTTTTTTTTTTATATAGGGTCAGAGTTTAGACTTCTGAGCACCTCTTCAAACCTGTCTTCTTACAGTCACTTGTTCTCAATTTTCCCTCAAGGCTGATTCTAGCATGACAGAGGGCTGTCGACTGAGGCAGCAAAGTGTAATGACCTTCTGTTGCAGCCAAAAAGAAAACAAGAGGAGAGGTGTTAAACCAAAAAAAAAAAAAAAAGGAGAGAGAGAAGTTGTTTTGTTTGTTTCTTTTTAACACTTTTTAAAAAATATTCCCTTGCCTTTTTTTTCATGTTCATGGGAGATGCTATTAATTCCCAGAGAGAATTTTCACTGTGCTGGACTGGAATTATTGCGTTAAATAATGCTGAATAAAAAAAATACTAAGAGTAAAGGTGTGGGGGGGAAATGATTTCACTGAACATTTAAATAATGACCATATACATCAGCATTACATCCTGAAAGGTTTCTGATCGGGAGACATAGTCATCCTGTTCATTCTAAGGGTCTTTAAGAAAGTGGAGCAGAAATTTGTCTGCCATGGTCAACACTACATTTTTTTTAAAAAATCTGCTAAGTATTTAAACAGTCATTTGAAGTATTAAGTACCTCTATACTCCAAGCACATTTCCATGGACTTCCTGTAACATATTTTGGAGGAGAATATTATTCAAAATGGGTCAGGCTACTGTAATTTCTGCTGTTGTGGTATATTTTGGTCCATATTTGTAATAAGTCCATGGTGTCCTAATGAACAAACTTCACCTTAGCTCACTGAGTGAGGGAGCTAGTATTCACAATCTCACTCATTATCTCCCTCCTTTAATTTATTTTAGTTTTCTAATTATAGACATAGAAGAAAATGTATCTCTCTAGTCCAGGTGTCTGTCACCCAAGGTACAGATACCTGTTTTTCAGATGAGCCTACTGAGATTTTGATATTAATCTGTCAGTGTAATTCCAATTATTATCATAAAAATGGATTTAAGTGAGACTCCCTTACTTTAGCATCACGTTATGAAGACAAAATCCATTAGACAAAGATAACCCAGTACTTCAAACTGATACTGGGGACTGTA
Source organism: Microcambeva ribeirae (assembly GCA_035222435.1). Classification (NCBI taxonomy): domain Eukaryota; kingdom Metazoa; phylum Chordata; class Actinopteri; order Siluriformes; family Trichomycteridae; genus Microcambeva; species Microcambeva ribeirae. The sequence continues at coordinate 18,894 of JAYECN010392357.1, forward strand.
TAATCTTAGTAAAGGGTAATAAATGTGTGGCCCAGAACACGCTGCAGCCTCTGTGTACACAGATGTTTCTTGTCTCTTTTTAGGCTTTTCTCTCCTGTCTTCAAAGGAAATGAGGAGGAAAAATGGTAATGAACAGTCACAGTCAGCAGTACAAGGGAAGAATTAGCATGATGCTCCCTAATCATATACAACTCTTAAACCAGAAAGAGATGTTATACCTAATTACTTACCGATTTCATTGCAGTATGAATGGCATTAACTCACTATCTTGCTCTGAATGTATCTACATGGAAAATGAAGGTGTGAGATACCTGCACCGTCTCTTTTCTAGCCATCATGGTAACAGTAGCAGCAAAGTTATGTTAATAGCTATTTGATAGCTATTTATGATATATTTGGTAGACTGGACAACTATTTGCATTTTGGGTACAATGGTCTCTGAAACTCTTGTTACTAGTCTTAGATAAAGATATTTCACTTTCATTTTGATGCAGTGTTGAGGATGGCTATAAGCAAAGACAGAATTAAACAGGGAGGATGAATAATGAGGTATCCTAAAAACAAAAGAAACCTTGAGCCCTGGCATAATAATTGAAAAGAAAACTGCAACGCCAGGAGTATTTTTGGCAAATACCTGTATTGCAATAGCATTTATTTATTTACTTATTGCATCCTGAAAAGCTTGGATCAAAAATGGGGATGACCGTTCTTTGTCGGGGTGGCAGATACGTTGTGTTCACTTTCAGTGGGCAGATGGCCAGATTTGCCTTGCCTGTTCCTACTCCTGGTGAGTTAGAAAGGTGCAGAAATGGGAGGTAGTGGCTTTGTTTGAATTCACAGCAATGAGAAACATGGCAATTCCTCATCCTCCTCGTGGTATTTCAGTTGCTGAAATGCTCATAACCCTCCTCATTCCGCCTTGTGCCGGGCCGATCATAACCACAGGTAGATTATTTATATAGAGCAAACAGAGAGGCTTTATTGTCGACAGTCTGATTACATCCGAAGAAACATATCACTGCTTTTTAATGCATGGATTTGTGAGCAAGACACATTTGTACAAAGCTTGCTCTCTGTGCGTTACTGTTTTCCCCTTGGCAGCCCGAGGCTCCTCAGGGCAGCAGAGTGCTGTCAGGCTGACACGGTAGAATTTATTTCTGCATTGTTAAAATGGGCTTTTCTTACTCTAATAAATCTGTCCTCAGAAGAGAATCCTGCTATTGTATTGGTAACATGGATGTTGAAAAAGGAGTTTGTATTCTAGTCTGTCATACCGATTAATTTGATTGCCATCAGGATGTGATGCTGCAGATACTAAATCTTTTGTTTATTGCCTTCATAATTAGAGCTCAACAAAAGGCAGAAACAACTTTTCTGTAGGGGAAAAAAAAAAAATAAAATGTCTTTGGCCCCTCAAGAATCCCTCTTATGTTTCTGTTCTGCAAGTGGGGATACCCTTGGCTGTGTGTTTGGGGAAAGCAAATTCATGAAAAACAAATTGGTAGAGGCTGGGTGAGAAGACTACTGAAATTTATTCCTGGGGGGGCGCTTTTTTATCCTGTTGAATTTGCCTGCTCTGGAAATAAGCTTAGAATTTTTCTTTATCCTTTTGAGAAGAACAAACTAACTGGGTTTTAATATCAAATGAAGCAATCTCTTGTCTCAAACTTGTCTATAGAAAAGAAAGGACATATTGATACAGCAATTGTGTCTTTCACTGAATACAAACACAGATGACACTTTGAGTAGTTTTCATGTATTGTCTAACTTATTCTTCTATTTCTGATTGAAAACAGTCTGTTGGTTCAATGGTAGCTAATGTTGATAGAGATTTTGGGTGTTTGAAAGCCAAACTAAACAAGTCCTTGTTGATGCTGGTATTTAGTCTGCAGCATCATCTCCAAGTCAAGCTGGAGTTGGTACTGCAACCTAGAGTGCATTTTTTGGCCTGCTTGTCCCATTCATTTAGCATGTCATGCTCTTTGGGAAGGACAGCAAAAGGTGAAAGCTGGTGCATTTTCACAGATTAAAAAGAAAAAAGTATATTGTAGTGTCTGATATTTTGACATGTTTGGCAGCTCTCTCTCTCTCTTGCCTCTGGTGCATCTAAAGAATCTTTGTGAAAGAACAAAGTGATCCGTTAACCGAGCACAGACAACGAGGATCAATAAGACCGGAGCAACTCAGATTTGAGCTTTTCCTTTGTGAGCATCTACTGTAGCTGCTGTCTGAGCAACACAGATCTACTTGAATGCAGTCGATTATGTTGTTCTATTTACCTCTATTGAGACGTTTACTGCTTAGTCGAATTACCTTATCTGATAGGTGGAATCCAATAAGCACATTTTTATCTCGACTCTTTTTTTTTTCTCTAAACAATTTTGAAATGACATTTTTTCATTATAATACATTTACTTTTGCATCTTGTGAGTGAATGAGACTTACTAAAATAATAAAAAAGGAAATAAATGACCAGGACCACCTGAGTCAGTGAAGTGACAGCATACAGAAGGGGAAGCTAGTCCAGGAACTGATTCAGAAAGCATTTTAAATATAGGTTCTTGGTTACAAGAAATTATGCAAAATTTCCCTCTTGTGGAGAGTTTAAGATGGGCCTGTGTGTTTTCCTGAACTGGTCACTAATTATCAGCTGTGGTGCAGCTTACTCTAGTCATCAAATGAGGTATCTTCTGCTAACAGACTTTTTATTTAGTTTTATTTGTAGAAAGGAATTGATGCAATGTTTTGCCTGTAAGTCAAATCAAGGAGTAACTGAGTGTCGTCCCCCCCCCATGTCCAGATTCTTTTTATTTAAAACTTCATTTTTAATGTGTCTGTGCTGCTTGTTAGGTATTCTTTTATTCATTGAAGGTGCCTTCAAAAGATCCTCCAACCCTATCTTAATTCCAGAACCTCTAACCCTTCTTGCTGACTTCATAGCTCTAAACTGATGTTAACGAACCCAATGACTTCTGTCCTGATAGTGTCCTGCAGTTCATTGCTGGGTTCCTAATTTATAGCACTCTTGTTTAACCAGCCTACCCTAGCACACCAAGGCTCCCTTTGAACATTTTCCCTGCTGTGAACTTTCTATCCCAAATGGTGATGTCTCAAGATATTTTCAGAAACAACTAGGATTTCTTTGCCAGCACTGTGGTTCAAATGAACAAAAAAGAGGCTGTAATAGCAAAACCCTAGGGTTCCTTGCCAAACTGAAGCAGCTTTAACTTCACTAAGGCAAACCTGAGCCTTGGAAGCACGGAATATATTCATAGAGCTCCTTCTTCTGTGACCCCAATCAGCCTTTCACCTGCTTCAAAGTTTCTGCCTTTGAACTGAATTCATGTGTTTTAAATAACTCCCTAGGTAGGTGGGAGGAAACCTTTCAATGGTGTGTGTATTCTGTTATGCTCCAAGTAGCAACAGTAGAAGTCATTTCCTGTCTTGCAACTGGACATGTGGAATGTGGAAAAATCAAGTAGGAATTATCTTGCCCTTCTAGGGAGGTTGCTCCTTCCCCTGCAGAGTTATACACAATATTTAATATCATAATGGCGATACCCTGGTACCTCCAGGGCACTTTTTTTTAGCAATGTGCGTATGTTGGCTCCTGCAGTGAAGGATCTGGGATTTAAAATTAGGAATTGTCAGGCTGAGCGTTTCCAAAATGCTTTCTTGAACATATTTGCAGGATCCTAGTCTGTACTTGGGAGAAAAAAAATACTCTTTGGCTGATTCTGTTGTGTTCTCACAGCATATAACCATTTTCCCCAAGTCATGCGAGTGTTAAAGTATAATAAAACAGATATAATTGCCATCATTCTGCTGTTTTTAACAGGAGAAGTCAAGCTATCTATCATCCTTGCCTGTATGACAAAGGCGAAGTTTATTTCATACATTCCAGCCTTCTATATTGGTTTGAATTTGGATGTTTGTGCTTGCACATGCAGTGCTTGCTAGCCTCAAAAATGTTATGAGGACTCACCTGTAACTGTTTACACATAGTTCCGAAGGAAGGGTGTTCAAGGGAAGTTAGGGTTTTCCAAAGCCTTTGCTCAATGTGTACAGGTTATTCTCATGCTGTTATTAGTGTCTCATTGCTCTGCACCTGCTGCATTGGAGGGGCCTTCTAGACAAGGATGCTTGCATATGATGCCTGTCACTGCTCTTTCCGACTAGCAAGGGGGTAGACTTTTCTGTTAACTCTCTCTCCTCTTTTTTTCTTTTTTTTTTTTTTTTTTTTTTTTTTTTTTTTT
>JAYECN010392460.1:0-23149 GCA_035222435.1 Microcambeva ribeirae
TTTTTTTTTTTTTTTTTTTTAGTAAAGAAAAAAAGAAGAAAGGAAATTATAAAAGAATAGTACTGTTAGATGACTTCTGCTCTAAAATTATTTTTAGGCAAAATTAAATTTAGGTAAAATTTTTATATGCTCAAAATTTTAACTATATTCCAACCGAAATAAAAAGGCAAAATAAATCTTAGCATAGATTTCATTGACATAAATTAGTTTAAAAGTTTTGGAATAATCTTTTGTAGATTCAGATTTTTTTCTTCTAATTTTATTTGCAATGAAAAACATGACTGACAAAATAACAGGATTGCCCCTATGTTAGAAACTAAAAACGTGGATGTGGGTCTGGTATGTGACAAACTACTTCTCTCTTAGCACTTCTACCACATGTGCACTTGTGCACCACACTCTAATATTGATGGTCTCTGATTAGACAAGCATGCGAGTATTTAGTATACCCTCTAAAACATTAGTATCAGGATAATTTGTGTAATCTCTATCCATATGTATTTATAGCTGCTGAAGCTTAATCTTAATTTTCATTTGGTTGGAATGTGGTTTTAGGATTTCTTAATTGAATCTAACTTTACCTGTTTTTTTCCTGCCAAAAATGTTTTGCTGTTTTTTGGGTGATTTATTTATTTATTTATTTATTTTAAAAGCACGTAGTTAACGCAACATATGTTTGTAATGTTATGCCTGTTGTTTGGACAGGGAACACTAAAAGAGATGCTTATTACAAAGTTTAGGTACAGTTTCTTTAAGTTTAAGAAAAAAAATATTGGAATTCTTAATCTTTCTTTGCTTAAACTCACAATTTCGATATTGATTTAAATGCAATTCTTTGCACAGTGAAATAGCATTTCAGGGCTACTACTCATCACCACAACAGGCAGCCTAATAGTCTGGAATTATGGTACAAACAAGATGTAATATGAAGGAATCTTTCAGAAAGAACAGGTTTGTAGTATTAACTATGAGGAAGCCAATATAAAAAACTGTTAAGTGAAAAATCACTTGGACCAGTAGTAAAGACTGTTTTAGATATCATACAAGCTTGCTTTCCACTACGTGAAGTAAGTTTGTATGATAGTATTAGACTATCACCACAAGAATAGCTGATTGTTTTATCATAAAGTAACTTTTTTTTCCTATTCTAAAGTAGTCAGTATGACTGCAAGAAATTAAAATGTTGCCTGAATTGCCTTTCCTAAGGATCTATTGATGTGCTTAATCCTCTTAAAAGACCTGTTTTCTTACTAGGCACGAGGGAAAAAACGGCAGATAGGATGGTTCCCTGCTAATTATGTAAAACTTCTGAGCCCTGGTACCAGTAAAACTACGCCAACCGAGCTACCTAAATCAACAGCATTACCTTCAGGTAAGCAGTGTGGTAGCATTATAAAAATTGCTTCTTGCAGTGTATGTCATTTGCAGTAGAACTTTTAGAAATAACTATGGATATTAGAGTTTGTCACATTAGTCACTTTGTTAAAGCTCTTAATTAAAAAAAAAAAAAAAAAAAAAAGCTGTTACAAATAACTATATGATTTACTTGTATTTTTTATTATGGTGGTCTTCCAAGTGTGATCTATTGAGTGAATAAAAAAGCCATGTGTGGTTCTGCATCTGAGAGAGTAAAACTTATTATAGTTTTCAGTCCTAATTGCACTGTTGGTCCATGAAAGAAATTTGACGTTTCAAGGTGATGCACGGCTTTGCATTTGGGGCATTTCTCACCTGGAACATTTCATTTTTCCAAATGTTAAGTGTGAGAAAAGCACTTAAATGACAATGTAGCTTTTTGTCCTAGATAAGAGTGTATTTCAGGGTTTATGGGAGGATATAGGAGTGACAGGGCATTGTACTTTTTGAGAAAAGGAAAAAAAATTTTCCTTGTGATTGCTGCAGTCTTTAGTTTTTGGGGGCTTATGAGTTGCTGTGGTGCTAGGTACAGTAAGCTTGTCAATCAAAAATGTGAAGAATAGACGCATTCTCTTTGATAAGCCACCAAAAAGACGCGATGTGATCGTCTCTCTGCTACATTCATTGAATTCAGGTTGAGGGAGGAGAGAGGCATAATAAGTTTACTGCTTTCCCAGGCCATTTTTTTCAATTTAAGAAATAGAGGTACATGAAAAATGTTTTTTTCATTTAAATGTGTATTAAATATGTATGAAAAATAGTTAATATTTTATTTTGTAAGTCATTGTTATTAAAAAACATACTGTATCAGAGAACCCAAATATTATAAATTGTACAAATTGGCTCCTTTAGGGAGTTTGGTTCCTGCAGATAAAATGATAGCTTAGCATTCAGACATATTTTTACAGAGCAGTGTACAGATTTTTTTTCAGGTCTAACAGTTTGCGATTTTTCATATATACTAATACAGCTTTTATAAAGTAAACTTTTTAGCACTCTTTTCATTGGGAGTGGATCATTGAAATTGTAATGCATTCTTTCTTACCATATTCAACTTTATGTTGTAGAACATATATTTTGGATAGTGAGAAGAAGAAATAGGACCATCCTGTTATGATAGGTGGCCTCAATCACTTGTTAGGTGATTAGTATTATGTGATGAATACAGATTGACTTTTGGGAGACATCTTCATGGAGGAAGGATGTTAGGAGTGAGGCCTATATGCTATATGAAAGAGAAACATGCACAAGGGTAGGAGAGAGGCCACTATGAGTGTATTGCAAAGGAGGACTGGGTGTTCACTTGCGCTGTCCGGGTTTAGAAGATGGGGAATCCATCATCAGAAGATCTGCCTGTTCTGTCACTGTGTTCGTTTTGATATATAGGCCTTCTCTGTGCCATATTGTAATGCAGCCTGCATGATTTAAACCAGCTCTTTTTAAATATGCTGCATGGATGTTTTGTTTTATTATACACTGAGAACCTGACTTGTCACTGCAGTAGGGCTAGTTTCAATCTTTCAGAATCATTCTAAAAAGGAAACAGCTTCAAACAAACAAACAAACAAAACCCCACCAAAGTTTAGAGCAGATGGGCCACAGCCTGCTTCTGCAGTGATGCAGTGAGCAGGGACTTCAGCAACTGGTACAGAGAAGAGTTTAAAATGAGTGAAAAACTGTCTTGCTGAAGCTATTCCAAGATCTACCTGTATTGTACTAAGGTATATGATAAGCTTTATGACCAAGCTTAAGTAACATCAAGATAAAGTCACTGCTTCAAACTCTATTGAGGAGACTTATATCTGTAAGGACTCTCTTCAGTCACGTCCCTGTGTTTAAGGTGATTCCTCGAATCCCATTGGAGTGTTTGGTATTCAGCTAATACTCCTAGACAACACCAAGTTTCACAAAGTTCTTTGAATTAGAGAAGAATGATGATGTAAATGCACAGTTTTTGAAAGAGGTTACAAATCTGACAGTATACATACTATATCCAAGTATAATGTAACTTTGTACCATTCTTTATATTAATAATATCCTGTGAACAAGAAAGCTGTAAAACAGTTTCACAGATTTTTTAAAGTGGAATATAAGCATCATTAGGGTTCATGTGTTTGATCTTATGTTGGCACAAAATTTCCTAAAACAGAAGTATATCATAATCTACATGTTTTTAGACGCTGGTTTATTTTCAACACGCCAAGCAAATATATGCTTTGGCTAGTTGAGTTAAAAGGAGTATAGGAGTACTAATTCAAGGAGTTAATTAAGCTAAAAGGAGTTAAATAATCATTTCAAAAATAAAAATTCCAGAAGGGGAGAGGAGCTATTTGACAACTTTAAGTAGTCTGCTAGCTGAGTACAAGAATGAAAGCAAAATTAAAATATATGCTGAATATAATGGAGAACCTGACAGCAGGGCTAATTACATAGCAGGACTGCGTCCTAAGGCAGACTACCAGGAACCCTGTGACTTGGCAGAACACTTCAGTGGGCATGGGAAACTATGCATTTAAACAAGCAGTCCTGCTGCTTTGGAGAATTAAGGAAAGAAAATTGCTCTATTATAATTGAACGGAGACCGCTATATCCCGAGAACATGTTCCATGGTGAGAAAATAGAGAATACCTTGTTGGAAGCAGTCCCATGGTGCCAAAAGAATAGCTTAAATGGCCTGTGTGTGTGTGTGTATGTATATATATATATTTATTATTATCTTTCTAATGTTTTTGTTCCAGACATATCTGTGGCAGTTACAAGGATATCACCATTGGCTTGCTTTTGAATTGTAGGGTTGTGTTGAGCCAGTCCTGTTCTAATTCAAAATGAGCTTGGGGAATAAAACTTAAGTGTTTCCTAGACTTTACTGTTCATTGGCCAGGTCTATTGGAAAGAACAGATGACTTAGGAGAGGTTAGTGATGATGGAAAATGCAATTTTTATAAATATAAAACAAATTTGATGCTTTTGTGGGCCAAAATTTACATAAAGCTGATGCCGCAGTAGAAATCTAACCTCTTCAATGGGTTCGACCTTTTGGTAAAATTTGAAACTTTCCTTTCCCCTCCCATTTCCTGAAATAAATATCTAGGGTACAGTTCCAGACAGGTTAGCCTGTTCTCTGCCCTTCCCAGTAGGAACCTGACCCCTCAAAAGGCCAGCTGAGAGGGCACAACAGCTAGAAAACTCTGCACTTTTTTACAAAATGAACGGCTACCACTGCTACAGACCTTTCCTTTATGTTGCAGTGTGCCAAGTGATCGGCATGTACGACTACACGGCGCAGAACGACGACGAGCTGGCCTTCAATAAAGGCCAGATCATCAACGTCCTCAACAAGGAAGACCCCGACTGGTGGAAGGGGGAGGTGAACGGGCAAGTGGGGCTCTTCCCCTCCAACTACGTGAAGCTCACGACGGACATGGACCCGAGCCAGCAATGTAAGTGCCGCGCGCTGCGTTCGCTTCGCCGTTCTCTAAGATGAAACATGCAGCATTGCTGTGATTCTGCTGTGGTCCGCAGAACTCGAAGCTTCACCCACTGCTGCATTTGCCACAGTCTCTTTGAAGACCTTCTATAATGCAAACCTTATTTTATGTTTGTTTTTTTTTTGTTTTGTTTTTTGTTTTTTAGTTCCCATCCCCTTTGTAGCATGTTGCCCCCTTTTACCATTTTTTGCACCATGCTGTTTACATGCCTGACTCATTTTCCTAGCTTGGATTTGCTCATTGTTTTGTTTTGCTTATGTGTTGTTTTCCTCCTTTTTCTAGGAATCATATGTTGTCCATCCCCCACTCAGGCTTGAAAGTCCTCAAAGAGACCCACTATCCCATAGCACTGCCCAGAGGGATGATGGGAGATGCAGCCTTGATCATGTGGCTTCCAGCATGATCATCTACTGCCTTCTGAGTAGAAGAACACACTGCAGAGCAGTTTACCTCAGTTTACCTTAGTTGCATGCGATCGCAATGTTTGAGTTAATTACCTACCGATACAGACGCAAAATTAAACAGCAACGACAAAACAAACAAACAAAAATAATCAGGATAGTGGGTCCTTTTGTGGCTTTCATAGTTACCAAACTAATTTTTTTCCACCTTTGCACAGGTGCTTTCAGTAGTCTTAAAATTATTTTTAAATATATATTCTAGCTTTTTAAAGGAAAAGTATAAATTAAGTTTCTTCATTGCAATTCTCTTTGTGCAAAAAGACCCACTATCAAAGGAATGCTGCATGTGCTATTAAAAATGTTCCAAATGTCCATAAATTTGAGACTTTATGTATCTTTCTTTTTTATTGTTCACTTGTCCGGTGTTGTCAATATGTCTTTTTTTCTTTTTTTTTTTTTTCCCCTAATTTTTATTGCAAAAGAACAGGAGGAATTAAATCAGTTTAAGGAACTTTATATGTGCCCAGTTACAGTTAAGGTATTTTGTTATTGTACTGTATGTATCAGGTGTTCCTTGTTAAATGTGTAATACACAGTGGAGAGAAGGACTTCTCCTCCTTCCAGTGCAAGAGATGTTAACCTTGCATAATGTTGTTATCCCGGTTATGTTAATTTTATTTTGCACATTACTTGTAGCTGCATACCATTAGAAAACATCCTGTTTTGTGTTTGTCTACAATGTTTTGTTTTTTGCATTTTCGTATCAGAAATCAATAGACTTCTACCTTCATGTGAGCTTTGAGAATTAACTGTTTGGTTTTGTTTTCACCTTGGCTACGTGAAGTTTGATTTCTCATTTTTGCTTTCTCGTGACTATGGAACAACATAGCATTTTGAACAAGTAATTATCTTGACAAGAAAGAATGTATAGAAATATCTCCCTGCAATTAATTTCCAGTGTTTACATTTTTTAACTAGACTGTGGAATTTATACAAATTAATATTAAATGGAGCTGACAGTCGAGTTTATGTAGTAGCTGTGCTGTAGCTAAGCCATGTTTGTCGTTCCAATGCTAGTTACAAGCTCTTGATGAAATGCCTGATGCTGTCGATGCAGAAACCTCTTCCCAATGCCTCAAGCACAATATAGTCGTCCTACTAATTAGTCCAGCATTTAGTTCTGTGGGGTTTTTTTTGTTTTGTTTTGTTTTTGTATTTCATTATTCTTAAATTTCATGCTGGCAGTGTTGTAGAGTTTCTAATCCTGCCTCATCTTCCTCCTTCCCACCTCTCATCCGGTGCAAAGAACGAGTGAAGCTCCTTATTCAATTGCACTTCAGTATTTCATCGATATGAATGTAAAATATATAAATATATAAAAACCTGCAGCTTTAACAACTGTAATACAGCCTTTAAAATTAGTTACATGTATAGATAATTAAATTCTTCATATAAAACTAGACTAAAACGTGTTTGTTGTCTTGTTGCTGTGTACACACAGAATTCACCAAGCGGCATTAGTGCATGTAGTGAATCAGCCACCAGCATAGCCTGAAAGCTGCCTGTTAGTTTCAGAATGACACTGATACTGTTTCTTTGAATATTGTTTGAATACAATTGCTCTGATTGATCACACTTAACCGCAACTTTTTGCACCTTTCTTCTTCTGTTCAATGCTTTCTACATGGTAGATAAGTTAAGAATAGTTTGTTTTTTTAGCAGGGATTTACATTGACTTCGGCTCTTTGTTTTGTGCAGAAGCTCTGGTTTTAAAAACATGCACGCTTGCACAGATTTTCTTTATTTTTAGGATAGTGTTTAACATGCACTTTTTTTCTTTATCACTGTGCCATAAGAGTCGTCTTCACAGTAGCCACTTGCTGAAGAATATTCTGCCTAGAATCTGACAGAAATTGAACAGAACTGAGTACTTGTAATTTTCAGTGCCCGCTGTGTTCTTTGCTGAGAACAACGTAGCCAGATTTTATTCCACTATTTCAATATTTTGTGCATTAAAATGTTATTTTAATGAAAGGATATCTCTTCGTCTCCATGATGAACACTTGTGCTGAAAGATTTATAACTTGACTAACAGCAATTGTCCTGAGAGGTACTTTGTATTTTTTATGACTTCAGGCCAGGAACACACTTTCTCTAAATACTGTCTGTAAGTGTAGGGTGTTCAGCAGCTGCTGTCTTTTTTTTTTTTTTTTTTTTTTTTTATTTTTTTATCCTCATTACTTTAACTGAGAGAAAAATTAAGCTATTATAATATCTGCAGGCTACATGTTTCCTAACATGCTTCTTACGAATGTTGAGAGCGATGTCTCATAAAAGATTTTCTAAGCCACAGTGCCCTAAAAAGTTCTTGAGGTCAGTTTACTATTGAGCTGAAAAGAGCAATCTGAAGTTCCCCTTCTGCAGACAGACGCACACGCACACACTGGGCTCTGCTGTGCCAAGAGCCCTCGCACAGAAGGGCTCTGTGCTTCACTCAGTGCAGCACCAGCTTTATAACTAGTCTATTGTTGAGAATAGTTAACTGACAGAAAATGCAAAACACATTTTAAATGTCCTGGATAAAGATATTCAAGCCCTTGCAACTTGTCTTGAAATATATGCTTGAAGTACCTACAATGCTCTTCAATGTTTGCTTCAGTATTAAAGTTCTCCAGTGCACTCTTACAGATCAGCATGGTAATGCTTAGTCTGCCACGTAACAGTTTTCCCTTGAGTGTCATATAAAAGCAAAATATTGCCTGTACTCATTCTTACTTACCTGGGGGCATTGTCTTTGTATACTAGAAAAGGAATATGAAAGCAATTCTCTAATAAAGATAACAGATTATTTCCACCAAAAAGAATAGTTAGTCAAGATTGTATCTCAAACCAGTTTCTACTTTCTCCTTCCTGGTTCATCTGAAGTCACACAGTGCCCTCCTAAAGCTGCCCACCCTGACTGCAGCAAGCAAATCTGTTTGTTAAACCAAGAAACAACCACCACCACCATCGAAATAAACTTGCCTTCTGTGCTAGAAATGCACGAGAAACTTGTTTCTTGAGTTCCTGGACTTGTGTCTGCAAAGCCAAAACACTAATCCCACACATGGCTGAAGCAAGATTTGCAGAGAAGCAGATAGGAAACCATTCAGCTGATTTTTAATTTTATTTATATTTCAAGTTAATATTTAGAGAAGAGAGCAGTCTTATTGCTGCTGGATCGATAGAGTGCGTTCTTTATATTAATCCTTATTTGCTAAGTATCTTTCCTGTTTGCACCAGGAGATGAAGAAAATGAGCTGTCACTTGAGGGCTATAGAGGAGATCATATTTAGAGACCACTCTCAGTGGTGATGTGGGGGGGTTGTTGGGTTTTTGTTTGTTTGTTTTTCTATTTACCCTTAGAAGTTCCTCTGTATTCAGCTACTGAGGAAAAATACCTGTCCATGTTCTTTCAGGGAGGATTGTTAATATCAGTGCTTTAAATCTGTTAAATACAACTCTGAATCTCAGATGCTGTCAGAAATGGTTTGTTTTATATGCTCAATCCATTTTATGTAGTGGTCTCAATTCTTTGGGCTTTCAATGCTACCTCCTTCATTCCCCCTGAGTTTGCTGAGCTCCTTTGAAAGCAGGCAGTTGCCATAACCCTTCTGCAAGGCAACAAAATAACTGCGTATTTAGGTTCTGTTCTGTTTTTTTTAAAAGCAATCTGTTTTAATTCACTTCAAGTTCTTATTTCTAGCTATTTAAGTTCTCCATAAATAGCTGCATGTACTAAATAGCTCCATGTATGCACTTTTCCTGCTATTGTAATAAATTATTTATTTTAACTTTTTTTTAGACAACCTCAGTCAGCCCAGGGATGGCGTCTCTCTGATAGTGTCTCATCAGGGTAAAATCAACTAAGTTGAATTATCCAACTACAAGCTAAGTGTATGTGCACAGACAACTGGATAACAAGCTGCTCCTCAACTAAAAAGGGACTCTAAGATCATCTTTTGATTCTAAAACCTGAAAGAATGATTTTGCAAGGTTGTCTTGGGTGCAGTTAGATATGCAAATTATTTTCATGAAGACTTTATTCCCTGGATATAGATTTTATGGGCTTTTGTACTTATCCTTTGATAGCTTACAAAGGACATTTTACCCTGAATAAAGATTCGTTTTGAGTTATTACCCACATGAATAGAAATTGTGAGAGTTACCTTAACTACCTGGCTTGACCTTGATAGTGTTAATAGTATTTGTAAGTGTAATACTGAGAGAAGCATCAAATTTCTACAGCAAAAACAAGTTTCATGATTGTCCCCTTCCCTCATCTTAATTTGGAAACTTCTTAAAAAACAAGCAACACCCGGTAGTCCTGTACTGTTTCTCTTCAGCACAAAAATTCAGATTATAAAGTCTTAGAGAGTCTGAAACTAATTCCCATCAAATTTGTAAGTCGTCTTCTGTAACTATCACTAACCCTGTGGAGCAGCACAGAAGTGGAAGTCCTGTTTTGAGAAAAAGTTTAATCCTGGGGTGTTACTTAACTGTTTCATGGAAAAGGCAGCCGTTAGGCTGTTGACCTACAAGGACATTTATGTTGCATAGCTGTTGTACAGCAAATGAATGTCACTTTTGGAAGGTGTTGGACTCCCTTGAGACTATTGTGCTGCTTGAGCCCAGGGTTTGGCTCTGCTTCTCTGCCATGTGTAGTTTTCTGTGCTGGGGTTTTTCATGTGTTGGAGCTATTTTGGATGCAGATGAATGGTTTCAGTAGATCTGGACTGATTCCTTTACCTTAGACCCTTTTCTGAGGGGAAGACTTGAAGAGGAAAAAGGGTAGAGGTCTCGCTAAGAAAGTGAGAAATTAATAGAATCTTTGCTTGTTAGACAGTTTGAGCTTTTAGAATAGTAGCCGCCACATTTCTGCATCCATAGGAAGTACCTGTACAACATCTTTATATTTCCTGAAGATGATACAAGATTAGGTTGTACAGTTCTGTCAGCCTGGATCTGTGACGGGTATTTTGAGTGATTTGTTATTACTGAGCAGTGCTCAGAGGTTCAAGATAGGTCTGTAAAGGTTCAAAGGGCTGTAACACAGAGGTGAGATTTAAAGTTTCCTGATGTGGTATAAACCAGTCCGGGAATTGGTTAACACTGCCGATTTATATTTTTAGATGCATCCCTGCCCTCACGCTTAAGACGTTATTCTTGTCCTAGTAGGTTCTGTAAAGGGAGTGCTAGACAGGTCCTGTTTATTTCCTTCTCTGCCATCTCACCTTCTCCTTCTTCACTTGTTATAATACTTATTATAATACTGACTATAATACTAGTAAATAGGATGTTTACCTAAAGCTCTGCAGAAAGATTTTGCTGTTGCAAAGTGAGGATGATGGCAATGTGTATGTTGAGCGCTACAAGGTAGTCTTGGATGCCTGGGAGCGTTCTAGGATGACAAGGAGATAAAAAAAAGGTGGGGGGGAAGGAGAGGAAATCAAAACTGTTAAAAAAATCCTAAATGTGTTTGGCCAATGTGAATTGGCAGTGGCCTGGTAAGAGGTGTTTGGTGTGGCTGGGAGGAGGCTCGTGCTGCTGGTGCCTTGGCAAGACAAAGTTGCGTGTGATATTTTGCAAGTGGGGCTTTTCAGACTTGTTCCTAGAGCCTACCTCTCTCCCACCCAGTACAAAAAAATTGCCAGCTATAGAGCGAGTGCTGTGTCCTACTGATAAATGGGCATAGTGGTCCTGTTAAGATATTCCAAACAGGCAGAAATTGTTGAAAATTGCTGTGAAGTGGGATTTGGCATCACACAAGCTGGAGATGGGGAGATGGGTTTGATCACCAGAGGACAAGGTGTCCTCAGCCAAGGCTTGAAATAGCCTCCCCGGAGAGACTGCGGCCCGCAAGGTGCCTTCCCCAAATTGCTAGTTGTGTGGGAAGTTAGCTGATGAGCCGGGAAGCTGGTGAGACGCCGTAATTATGCCGAGGCAAGGGGTGCTGTTGTCGTGCCAGGAGGGCTATTTTCCCTGCTTCGTGTTTCAGGGAAAACCTCCTGAATGCTTGTGTACTGCTCCTGGTTCCCGCTGGCCGAAGGGGCTCCTGTCTGCCGTGGCCTGGCCTGCACGGGCTGGGCCGGCGCGGGGGTTCCCGTGACACCCCGGCTGAGCAGGCGCGGCAGTCGTGCCGTGCACTGCCCCACCGAGCCCCACGGCAGAGCCCTCCTGCCGTCGACGGAGAATCTCTTGCGGATTGTTTTCGAGCTTAGTGATTTTTTTTTTTTTTTTTTACTTTTTTAACATTTCTTCAGTTCTGTGGGTCCAAAAGCACAGACTTCTGTTTCACCATTCCCGTGCTGGCCCTTTAAGTGCCGAGGGAATACACGTCCAGGCTGGGGAGCTGCGTGTGAGCGCCCCTGCTCTGGATTCAGCCCCGTTGCCCGGTCAGAGGGCAGAAATTTGTATATTCACCGCACTGTGAACGCGGTGATGTAGCCATCATAATTTCCCCATTCCTTTCTGAATTTACTAGCTATTTTGTAGTTAAAGACTCAAAATCAGCTTCTCCAGCCTTTTGGATGGAATCCAGCACGCTACTTTTCAAAGGGGAGAGAAAATATAAAAGAGAAAGGGGCACTCTGTCGACTAAAAGGAGAAACTCCAGTGCTTAATTTTACCTGCCTGAATAGCTGTATGCACAAGGTACTGTGCGCTTTTAATTAGGAACATTAACCCATTCTCTGTGAAGTGAGGGCCTCTCCTTTATCCGCAACAGAGCTTTTCCATTTGTCACTGGAAACATCTGATATCAAGGCTATTTTGTAGTCCCTGCTGTGAGTCTTTTTTAGTTGGTTGAATTGATCAATGATATTATAAAAGTAATTTACACAGTACTTTGGTTTCCCTGAAAAAATAGTTAGAGCTCTTGGCCTTGACATTTCGACTTGAAAAGGAACACGGTGTTTTTCTCTTTTTTACACAAAGAGGAGAAAATTCTTGCTACTTCTGCACCAGATAGAAAAATAATCCACTATTAGAAAACTCTCTGCTACAGATTCTGCTCTGATAGATTATTTTCTCAACCATTTAGTTTGAAAAGACATCATTTATTGAAGTTCAGAGTAGCTCATTTAAATCCCAGTTGATTATCTGTCAAGGTAGCCAGTAAAATATTATAATTGAAGATGTTTAAATGCTTCCTCTATAATGTCAGTGGTTGGAAATAAGACTTCAAACCAAGATCTTCAGCAGCTTTGAAGAGTAAACTTCCGCAGCCTCTAGAGAAAAAAATAATTAAGCACTTTGTTCATGCTTAATGAAGCTGACAGTGCACAGAGAGAAATAAATCTGTTTTAGACCTGATTTACTTTCCATGATAACTAAGAATATGCTTTGAAAGTGCAGGTTTAATAAACAGAATTGAAGCTTTTGGAAAGTACCCAACATTTTGATTGTTTTGCCATTAAATCAGGATCATTTTAATTGATAAATCTCAAACTCTACCTTTTTCTTTAAAAAAAAAAAAAAAAAAAGGTAAAATGCCTCTTTCAAAGTACTCCCACACGTTCTACCTAAATACCTAAAAGGAATGTTCTCCATATGCATAGGCTTCTGGTTTTTGTTCAGCTTTTTAAGCACAGAAGAAGTTACCCTGACTGTCTCGATTTCTTTCTCTCTCCACCCCCCCCCCCCTTTTTTTTTTCTTTTTGGCTTCCTTTCCCCCAGAGTTTTCATTATTTTTCCTGGAGCACAAATTAGTTGAAGCAGAGCATCCTAAAGCATTTTCATGAACAGTAGTGATACATGCAGATCTTACTAGTGGCACGGTGCAGCATTACGTCTTTGGCATCCAAGACGCTAAAAAAATAGGGGGAATGTTATCAAACGATTGACTTTGTGTACAAAGAACCGCAAGAGTTGCTCCACGGTGGTGTGTTTAGGAGGAGGAGAGGTTTACTTTATTAAAGCATCTGAAAGCATCTGATCTGAAATGTCCCTGTCAGATCTCAGAGTGTTGGTGTTGTTGCTGATGCTGTTGAAAAAGAAGTAAAAAAAAAAAAAAAAAGGTCATCTCAATGTATTGAATTTGCCAATACTTCATGGAGGGGCGGGGAAAGAATTAAGCTAAAGAATTTTGATCATGTAAAAAATCTTTTAAATAAGGTATTATTGAAACAACATGTTTTAAAATATCTTGAAAATTTTCCTTTCTGAAATTTATTTTGTACGGAAAGGGAATTAAAATAATAAATGTAAAAAAAAAAGAAAAAAAAACCCAGTTGCCAATTTCAGAAGATTTTTATTCATCTCAGTTGAAAATTCTGTTCAGTAAATGTTATTTTAACTACAGCAGATCTGTATGAATTTGCAAATGGCCAGAAGTAAAATCTATGTTTCTTTTGTGTTTTCCAGGGTGTGCAGACTTGCATCTTCTGGATATGCTGACACCTACTGAAAGAAAACGGCAGGGATATATCCATGAGCTCATTGTCACCGAAGAGAACTATGTCAATGATCTGCAATTGGTCACGGAGGTAAACACGCAGCAGCTTGAGGAGCAGCTTGTATTCACTTGTCTTTCTTAAGTAAATTAGAGCAATAATTTCACTATGCAAAGTGATTCTTTCTCTGATACCACTGCCACCTTCAGCTTCCTAGGCATGAGCTGTGTTCAGCTGCTATAGGTGTGTAGGGGTGTGGGTGTAACTAATGTTGAGCCCTTGTGTCACTGCCACCAAAATACCAATTTTTAAATTACCATTCTCATAAACTCTTTCTGCTCCTGAATTTGAATGCAGATTTCTCACATGGAAGCTCTTAACACTTAAAGCACATTTTGTGCCAGCTTCACAGTGACACTCAGTTATTCTTTCTTTTTGCCTTTTTTTTTTTTCTTAATGTTACAAGGTGCATCTCTTATGTGGAGAAAAAACAACAAAAAAAGGAATGCATACAGGCAAACAGACAATCCCTGTGACAGAGGAGATTTTTTTGTGCTTTTTTTTTGTGGTAAAATGGCCAAATGAAACACTATCAGAAAAAAATAGAACTATCATAAGGGAGTTCAAGCTCAAATGTACTTTTAGTTGTATTATCAAAGAAGACTAGGGATATTTTGCAGGAGACCTTTGGCTAAAATAATCACAGTTAAAACAGATTGTCTGCAGCACTAGTAACACAACCGAGGCACATCTCGATCGTGCTCTTTTAAAGCAGTATCCTGCTCACGAACACATTAACGGGAAACACTGGGAATCTCTAGGGCACAGCGTGTGGTTGAAGTCTGTTCCTGTGAGTATCAGGTGCTGCTCTGTTGTAAAATTTTCACACCCCCAGTCTAAGAAAGTGAGTGTCAATCTTTGTCACTTTGAATATATTTAACATATGCTTTCTAAATTGCTTAATTTTCTGAATCTATAGATCTTCCAGAAACCACTAATGGAATCTGAGCTGCTAACAGAAAAAGAAGTTGCTATGATTTTTGTTAATTGGAAGGAGCTGATTATGTGCAATATTAAACTACTGAAGTAAGTTTTCCCCCCATCCTTAGCACGAACAAAACTGTGGATCTCTTTCACACCCCCATCCCATTTCTCCTTTTAATTGCATGAAAATATTTACCACCCATGAAAGTAGTGGCCAAAATGATATGTGTTTTACCTTGTTGGAAAAAGCAGAAAATTAACAATGTTTACTGTGCATTATTTGTTGTTGAGAAGCATTTAGTCGCTGTTTGTGCGTCGGTATTTGCACTTTCTTTGCTCTTGGTGTACACATGCTCTTGAAGGCCGGGTCAACCTCTCCTGAAGAGCAGTGCTGGTCAAGGCTACCTGCAGGTCTTTTTTGTGTCATTTGTCTCTGTCACAGCCCATACCCAGTTCCAGTCGTCTGTGGATGCAAAGCAAAGCACAGCGATCTCTGCCTCCCTTGCTTGGGGTTAGCTGACGTATTCCTTTAGCTATTGTAGGCCTGTCACGTCTGAATGAGCTGTTTTGTGAGAAGCGGCGCCAACAAAGCCTGGTTTCCTATGGATTTGTGCCCAGTGCACCCTGCACCCTTCCTTCCACAGTCTCCAACTACTGCAACCCCACCTCTCTGCCATGAAACTCCACACAGTGCAAGTACCCTTATTTCTCCCTTCATCCTCTGTGGCCTCTGGTGGATCCTTTCCTCCTTCTTTTACACTTTTCCCACCCACTTCAGCAGGAGACAGTAGATGCTGTGTCTGGTCTGGAGGCACAAGAAAAGCTGCACCTTCACAAGCAAGAGGATTAATAAAGTTCCTCTCCCTCACCCACCTGCACTAACTGAACTGCAATTTTCATTGAACTTTTCAGGATTTTATCACTTTGAAATCCCTCTTCTTTTGTAAAATGTCCTTGAAAAATGACCCGCAAACTCAGAAGTTATGACAGGGATAGGAAAATCACAGGCAGCTCAATGACTTCCTTTCCTTAGGAAACCAGGCTAAAAACTTCAAAGTAGCTTTGGGCATGAAGTAGTGGGAAATTTTCCATCCTTGATTCAAGAGTGTATCCAAATTCTCTTTCTAAACTAATGATCAAGGAACTGACATTCTCATCTGGCTTTGTATCAAGTTAATTTCAAATAATACTTTGCCCACAAGAGGGGAAAATGATGTTGGCTGAGAGGGCAGTCCTGATTACTGTATTCTTACAATATGTAATAAATCTTGTGGCTGATCTTCTATTATTCAGGGCTCTCTTCGAATTGCTTATCTCATAAATCAGGAATCATTCATTAGTGGTCTAGTTACTCATAAACCACACGTGACCTTTTTGTGTTTAGGGCATTGCGTGTGCGTAAGAAGATGTCTGGAGAGAAGATGCCAGTGAAAATGATTGGTGACATCCTGACAGCCCAGCTGCCCCACATGCAGCCTTACATTCGCTTCTGCAGCTGCCAGCTCAACGGGGCGGCCCTGATCCAGCAGAAAACAGATGAAGTCCCGGAGTTCAAGGAGTTTGTTAAAGTAAGAGAAGGAGCAATCACCATGAATTTTATACACTGTGCACTTAGCAGCACATCTTGTTGCTTTCCAAAACATGGTCTTAGAATAGTGCTGCATTTGGGCTAGAATGAACTTAATCACTCATTGAAATAATTTTTTTTTTTCTCCCCAAGAACAATAGTGCCGTAAAATACTTAATTTTGGTTTTGTAATGTTCTTGCAATAACATGCAGGTACCCAAGTAAATAGCTTGGTGAGAAGAGGCCTTTATCCTGTACCTGCAAGACAGGTGAAGAATATTTGTAAAAAAAATAAAAAGCATTCTATTATTCTGAGCTTGTTTGTGATCTAAGAACAGGTTTAGCTGAAGCATTTGTTGTCTTACCTTTTTTCCTTCTTAGAGGAGCTTATTTTGCAGTGTTTTAAGCAAACTGACTAACACCATTTTACCTCTCTAATGTTTCAGAGGTTAGCAATGGATCCTCGCTGTAAAGGAATGCCACTATCAAGTTTTCTACTAAAGCCTATGCAACGGGTAACAAGATACCCACTAATAATTAAAAATGTACGTTCTTTTGCAAAGATGACGGTTTGATGCTGCTTTGCTTTATATCTTAATTACAGAGCAGTTTCCCATCTGTGTCAAGCTTTGCCAGTGTCAGATTTCTGATGTGGGAATAAGGGTTACCCTTTTATCTCAATCACATTGGAGCAAATCAGCAAAAACTCACCAGTCTTCAACTAAATGAGCCTGGATTTCTGTTACAAACAGAAGCGAGATGTGCACAGAGAGAGCCAGAAGGCAGTAAAAGCTGGATGAAAAGTTCCGAATTCAGAAAACAGGAGTGATGGGTTAATCTTGCAGTCATCTTAGGCTTTTGCCACGGTGCTGTTCCCTTCCCGGAGTCTTGTAAATGGCAGTCAGTTTGCCGCCCTGATTGCCGAATTGTTGCAAGTTACGGTACTGCACAACTTATGTTCCTGAATAACTTACAGCCCTTTTCTAACTTTCACTGGTTGCTTAACACATACTGAATAATATTAGTGAACTTGGCCCCAGACTTTCACAGGAAAGAATCCCAATTCCGAACTGGATGTTGGCACTTAGAGATTCCTTTATCAGTCCTGGATATATTTCTGTCTATGAGCAGAATTTGCATACTTATGTCTGTACTGATGTATAGGCTCTGCAAACAGGCATTCATTTCTGCTGTTCACTGCCAAACCGTGATTTTTTTTCCCGTATTTTCCATGTATGTCAAGGGGGAAAAAAATTGGAACTTACTAGCCATCTCTGATAAAAATAAAGAAATCACCAAACACAGGAGATTATGTTTTTAACTATAGGTAGCAGAAGAGGCTAATGTGTTTTATTTACCTGCAGATAATAGAAAACACTCCTGAAAGCCACCCTGACCACAGTCACTTGAAGCATGCGCTCGAGAAAGCCGAAGAATTATGTTCTCAAGTTAATGAGGGAGTGCGGGAAAAGGAAAATTCCGATCGGCTGGAGTGGATCCAGGCTCACGTTCAGTGTGAAGGCCTGTCTGAGGTAAACAGTGCACAGTCTGGAGAAATGCAAAATGTGGGTGTGCCGCTTCACCCGTTGGGAGAAACCATGGCTCACGAGCGGCGCTGCATCGGGGACAAACCGTGCGATCAAATGATGTAATCTTTGATCATTTGTTTTCATCCTTCTTTGGCTGTCTTTCAGGCATGCACGTTATCCTTTTTACTGCTCGTGTTTTACTGCTTTCTGTTTGATAAATACTGCTTTTGTTTCCCGTCTTTGGACAAACGCCAGATGAAATGCTGCAATTTTCAAATGCAACTTTCTGGTTTCATAGCTCTGTACAATAAAGTGTTTGTTGTACTGCTGTTACCTCATCCTAAAGCTGTACCTGGCTATCCTGAAGTGCATTCAAATGCATCACAGGAAGTACACTTTGTCATAAGACTTGGCATTGAAAACTCAAAAATACTGACCCAGTCTGTCTCTAGAATTTACTGTTAGACTTTAAAAGTCACTTTACCTACCACTGTGTATTATTTTATAAGGTACCATAGTAAACTTCTCTAGTGAGAATGCTATAAAAATATTGTGTTGGTGTGTCCTACAAGAAGATGGAGGACTTTTTTTATGGCCTCCCTATTATTGGTAAGGTTAAGAAGCAGGCAGAACATAACTTGGTTTTAAATTGTTTTTGGTTCTAGAAGTTGAAAAAAAAGAAAAAAAGGTTAGTTTATAAACAAAAAAAAAATTTATGAATTCATCTTATCTTCCTTTATTTCAAGGAAAAAAAAAAGCATGTAAGACATTTCAGAAGAGTGAAAGTCACAGTCTGCACTCCTTTAAGCATAACTGCTGCACAAAGTGACAGGGGTTTAGCTTCATTTGAGTTCTGTACATGAGGTCTGAAGTCATGTCAGACAACAAAAATATTTCTGGAAAATCAAAAATATTGCTTGAAAGACCAACTAACTGCCTATTTGCTGTCATGATAATGCCAGTAACAGCCTGGCATCTGTGGCATGGGGTGGTCAGACTCAGGCCTTACCGTAGTCTTCTGGTTTAGATGTTTCTAATCTATAAAAGGAACCACTTCAGGTCTACCTGCTCAGCCAGCTAGGATGGCAAGAACCATGCAACCCTGGCCAGTAGAAATAAGTCTAAAAATGACACCTTACCAAAGAGTAGTCCTACTACTGATCTGATGAGACCTCTAGATGAGTCGTAAATTCTTCCAGGCGCTGATCAGCAGCTGTTCTGTAACCCCAGGTACTGGGTATGCAAAGACAAGTTATCTGGGAATCCTTTAGTATGCTTTAATGGGTAAAATCCGGATACTGGGAGCAAAAGCACTTGCTAATTCATGTAATC
Organism: Microcambeva ribeirae; assembly: GCA_035222435.1. NCBI lineage: Eukaryota > Metazoa > Chordata > Actinopteri > Siluriformes > Trichomycteridae > Microcambeva > Microcambeva ribeirae. The sequence continues at coordinate 19,150 of JAYECN010392460.1, forward strand.
CACATTGAGAAAGCTTAGCATTTGGAGAAGCTGTTTGCCTAACTGCTGCTAATCTAGGGCAAGTCGTCGTCAGCTCAGTGCCACTCAGGGAGATGCATGTTTGTGGCAGAGAAACTCAAAGGGAGGCTCAGATGCTTTTGGCTTCTCTCTGATGGTCCAGGTCTTGCCCCGTGCACCTGATGGGCTGCCGTACAGTTAGTTTGGTTTAGCTTTCCTATGACTTGCACTGCTTCTCATATGCAAGACAGAGACATTGCTCGTCAACCCTGTGACACGAATTAAAACCAACATTAGAACTCAAAACTGTATTTGATCTCTTTCAGGGGAACCTCGATTGTTTTACTTTATACAGTGCGTTGTTGTTCTTCTTCTACTTTTCGCAGCAACTCGTATTTAATTCTGTTACAAACTGCTTGGGACCACGCAAGTTTCTGCACAGTGGGAAACTCTATAAAGCCAAGAGTAACAAGGAACTGTATGGCTTTCTGTTCAACGATTTCCTCCTCCTGACTCAGATCATAAAACCTCTTGGCTCTTCTGGCACAGACAAGGTCTTCAGCCCCAAGTCAAACCTTCAGTATAAAATGTACAAAACTGTAAGTACCCCTCTTAACTGGTGACCTAGATCTTTATATTCACAGCAGGCGCTTGTATAAAAGGAGGAGGAAAGGGTTGCTATATGCTAGGGACTCCAGGGACCAGTGGTGAATAAAGTGGCTTTAGCTAGGTAGGAAAATGTGCCATTGAAGCCCTCCCAAAGCAACATCTTCATCAGAGAGCGTGGGTATCGGGGAGCCATGCAAGCGAAGGGGGAGACTGCGATGCTCCGTAAGGCTGCAGCTTCAGGAGATCTTTGATAATAAACCACTTCAAAAATGACAGACTTGAAGAAAGACAGGATGCAGAAAGAAGGGAAAGAAAAGAAGATATTCTAGGCACAAAGGAAATCTGTTGTGATTGCTCTGTGTTGAGTGTATCTGTTTGGATATTGTGCTATAGAACTGTGGTTTTGCCTAATGTTTTACAGCCCATTTTCCTAAACGAGGTACTAGTAAAATTACCCACAGACCCCTCTGGAGATGAACCCATCTTCCATATCTCCCACATTGATAGAGTCTATACACTTCGGGCTGAGAGCATTAATGAGAGGTAAGTACCTGCACGGGCCACATTAACACTGAATTTGAGAAATCTGATGCAAATGTATGGGATATACAGATGCGTAGGGATCTCCATGGAAACCTTGACGAAGCAGTTTGTCACAAGACTGCCTGGAGAGTTCCCTGTGCCTGAGAATACGATGATATTGTATTATATGGAAAGGAGGGAGAAATAATGAGGTTTCCCAGATTCCAGTAAGACCAACAGTGAAGACGGCTGATATTTATGGAACATTTTATGCTAGCATAAGGAAGCCAAAAGATGAAATCCTACCTTCCGCTGTTAACAGCCATCTGTTATGGTGCCAGTGCAAGCATTTGTGTGGCTCTGTGTTGAATGAGATTCAGGAACAGGTCAAAATTAAAACTGGAAGCAAAAACCTAGCAAAGAAAACCTGGTTAGTTTTAAGCTGGCTCAGTTTAGACTGGAACAGTCCGAAGAATGAGAAGCCCCAAACCTCACCTTGTGATTTTGTCCCTGGCAAGTTCAGGAAGACAGGATTGCATGAAACCATTGGAAAAGTGCACACAAGATGCATAGTTTAGGCACAATACTTTGATGGCTTTGCTGCCCTGGCAATTGTAACGCACGAGCAGCAGTGCGGGAACATCCTTGCGCCCCGCATGCCTGGCAGACTGGGCGGTCTGACCGCGTTAGCACCTGCGCATGTCCTTTCTGTTGCAAAAGGTCGTCCCTTTGCAGATACCTCTCATCGGCTGGCGTGCGCTTTCCGCCTCCGAGCCGCAGAATAGCGGAGGGGTCAGCCCCTACCCGCTGCGCAGAGCATCCGCGGCGCTCTGCTGCCTTTGAGCCTCAGGGTCTGGTGCCCAGGCCGCAGCAGTGCCGCAGGGAGACGTTCGGTATCAGGCCGCCCGCTGCACTAGCCCAAGCGCCTGCGCCCGGCACCGCCTTCATCCCAGCTGCCCGTAGGCTGATGGGGGAGGCAGGAGCTCAGGCAGACTGCGCCGCTGCACCGGGCAAGGGTCCGCCGGACCTTTACGTCCTGGACGCCCTCTGGAGGTGCCTTCCCTTCCGCCTTCACCACCGAGAGGAGCCCAGGACCTGCCCTCCTCACGCAGGCGCTTCAGTCCGGTGTCTTTGCGACTGTGGACCTTGATTTGTGGCAGGATTGCTTGTTCAATAGATGCGAAATTCCAGGTGAGAGGTGCCTCTAGGCTTTTATCGTTTACTTGTTTTTAATGAACGGCAACAGGAATAAACAAAAATATCATCAGTGAGTGATTAATTTGCCTGTTTAGTCTCAAAAGGTTTGCATGATCATAGCCTAATTTGGTTGGTCCTTGTTACACTTCCAAAGCTGCCATTTACTGAACTGGCCTGGAAGGCAGAATTGGCCCCAGGTGCTTTGCTCTCTCAAAAAGCGCTGCGTGGAGGGGAGTGTTTAGATGCCAGTCTGGGCCAGTGCAATAAGATCTTCACGTTGGGATCTGAAAGGGCCTCACAACTTCAGGATACTTTCATGTTGCCTTGACCCCTGCCTCAGGCTCCCTTGTGTGTCTCAGGGATCTGCTAGCTTGGGATGTTTAAATCTCTGCAGGTACCAAGAATTTCAGTAAGGTCTCTTGTAAAGAGGCAGATTTGGCGTAGCAGATGCTGGATGGGGTCAAGCTTTAGACTGCAAATGTTTTGGAATGAGGGCCAGCTTTATTCTTTCCTCTATGCTCTGGGGAGGGAAAATTGGATTCTAATGGAAATGGCATTTTGCAACGTTTTTTCTTTTCCTCTGAAGGACTGCCTGGGTTCAGAAAATTAAAGCTGCTTCAGAACTTTACATAGAGACTGAAAAGAAGAAGAGGGAAAAGGCCTACTTAGGTACAGCATGGGATGCAGGGATTCTCCTGTGGCAATGCCCACGGGCAGGAAAATATCATTGTGACTTTTGTCTCTCCTCTTCTGTTTAACCACAGTTCGCTCACAGAGAGCAACAGGCATTGGGAGGTTGATGGTGAATATTGTTGAAGGTATCGAACTCAAACCTTGCAGATCCCATGGTAAGAGCCTTTCTTTCATTCGAGGATTTTTTGTAATATGCTCTATGAAGAAGATATTCACTTTTGTTAAACCAACTTTAAGGGACCTTCCATCCAAAAAAAGGGTTTTATTAATGAAACAGTTTTAATTAACTTAAAATAGAGGTGACTTTGTGCAGTTCTGCCACAGTCACGTGCCTGTCCTGCACTTAAGCATTTGTTTCGAGCAATCTTAGTTTCCACCAGAGCGACCGTAAGCCACAAAGACCTGAAATGATGATAGTGGAAGGTGCTCTGCACCTTGCAGAGTTGTATCCCTGTTTGTTGAAATGGCAGGGGGACCACCACCTTTCCCCTGTTAGCTGGCTGCAGGAGCAAGAGGATATTCACACACCTGAAAATGTCGTTGTGCTCTTCCATTTGCTTCCTCCTCACCAGGAAAGAGCAACCCGTACTGTGAGGTGACGATGGGCTCTCAGTGCCACATCACCAAGACGATACAGGACACCCTGAACCCCAAGTGGAACTCCAACTGCCAGTTCTTTATCAAAGACCTCGAGCAGGACGTGCTCTGCATTACAGTGTTCGAGAGGGACCAGTTCTCCCCAGATGGTGAGTAGGAGGCTGTCACGTGTCCAAGGCTGCCTTCACATCTCCCCTTTCTGAGAAGTACAGGCCTGCTGGGGCCTGTATGTATGGGGCCCCTTTGCATAGCCAGGGTCTGGCTCACCCTTGCTCTCTAGTGGGGTCTTCAAAGAATCACAGAAGGGCTGAGGTTGGCAGGGACCTCTAGAGATCATCTAGTCCAACCCCCTGCTCCAGCAGGGACACCCAGAGCACGGGGCACA
>JAYECN010392564.1:0-23148 GCA_035222435.1 Microcambeva ribeirae
GAAAAGAAAAGAAAAGAAAAGAAAAGAAAAGAAAAGAAAAGAAAAGAAAAGAAAAGAAAAGAAAAGAGAAAAGAAAATGAGGCCAATTTGTGGCCATTTGCAGGTCTGTGGTTCAACACTCCGTCTCATTCTCTCCTCTCTAACTGCTGCTTTCTTCTCTTTTCTGTCTCTTTTGTTTCTTCCTGCAAGCAGTCACTGATGTGGGATGTTGGAGGGTCCTTCCTCCATGCGCTGCAATGCAAACGATGTCCCCTGTCCTGGAAACTTGAGAGCCAACCCCGTCTTTTGCTATGCTGCTGTAACTCTGTAGTCACCTTGCGTCAATCTGAAGGTTTCCAAAGACAGAAATCTTGTCTCACCATGCAGCAAATCAGTCCAACAAGTGCTGGAATTAGCACTTTTAAATGAGGCAGATTGCAATGCTAATATTTGTCAAAACTCTTTTTCTCACTGTTTTTTATGGCCTACCCATGGGGCTCAAACTATGTTAGGTGGAAATGACTCGGCAGCATTCCTTGATAATGAACGATTTGCTAAAAAAACTCCAATCGGAGCCACCGATATTAGAATAGGTGCTGATGTCACAGAGCTGTATCCATAAAAACCATTGAAGATGGTCCAGATTGCTCCAAACTGTTAAATCTCTTTTCAATTTGTCCTCTTTGTGCCTATATGAGCTCAGAGCTGGGGGAGGTTGGTTGTTTATTTCCCTCTTCGTAGAGAGTGAGTTTTAATTTAATTTGCATGTTGGGTTGTTGCTTTTTTTGCAACATTTTGTGGAATGCATGGATTCAGTGCATTTGAACCTGAGGCTTGGAGGTAGCACAGAGTGAGATTGTTTTCATTGATCACTGGCTTTCCAAAGAGAAATGAGAAAAAGAGATGACGAAAATAAATTCTACAAGTGTCAGCCAAGGAAAGGAAATGGAGTTTTTTTTCTGCCTTTTTTCCCAGGCAAAATCAGCTTTTTGTTCCTCCTTTATTGTATTGTATTGTATTGTATTGTATTGTATTGTATTGTATTGTATTGTATTTGCATGTGCTTTGATAAAAAAAAATTGCATGGATGGCAAGGAAAAACCTTGGCAAAGATGAATGCAGGTAGGTACCAAGGAAGGATTAAAAGAAGGAATAGACGGAGATATGCAGCTCCCATCCAACAAATAATCTGGAAAACTCATACAGAGGCTTGTGCAAGGCTCACTGCACCTGTCATTGCTTTTTGCATGTTCAGACATCATTTTGCAAAATGGAGACTGTCTGGGAAGATTTGGTTGTAACAAAGGGAATGAGCCAAAATATCATATTTGCTGATCTATAAAGCGCTTTCTTCTATCCTCTGCCATGTCACGTCTTCCCTCTCTCCTCCCCTCCTGGAACTTGTCTCCTCTGAAAGCAGCATTTTCCATTTTGCATTTTGCACCCCAAAATGAGTGATGCTTTAAAGGAGAGATTTATTCCCATCCATGTCTCTTCTAAAGAAATCTTTGCTTTTTTTTTTGGGAAAAAAAAAAAAAAAAGAGTGTTAGAGGACTATGTGATCTAATTAGACTTTGCCATCTCTTATTCCTGCATTTTGCTAAGACTAAAAGAGATGTTGGATATCTGTGCCCTGGAAGAGCCCAGTGTGAGCTTTGCACTACTTATCCAGGGAACAGACATCTTCCAAATTCTGTTGAGCGAAGTGTGGAAAACACCTATTTAAAACCTTTAAAATTAAAGAGAAGGATCTGCACCGCAAACAACGTGGAAGAATTGCTTTTTACTTCTCTCTCTTTGGCAAAAAAAAAAAAAAAAAAAAGAGAAATGGTTAAAAATGCATCCATTGCTTTCCTGCAGTCCAAAGGCTTGGGGGAAATGAGGAGCCACTGGGGAGACCTGGGGATGGCTGGGAGGAAGATAAGGGTCCAATGGCCCAAATCTGCCAGAGCCTGCATTGCTCCAACACCTCTTCCTGGGGGTTAAAATGTGCCACTCCATGCCAGCGACACCCTCCCATCCTGCCGAGCCATCCAGGAGATAACCCTGGAAAAGAAGAAAAAAACAAAGGAAAAATAATGCAGAAAAAAAAATTACCCCTTGCCAGCCTTCCCCACGGGCCCGCTGTCCTCCTCCTCCCCCCTAGGGCTGCAACTGGTGTGTGTGGCACATTTACGGCTTGATATGCTCAATATGAATGGGATACTTCAAAATGCATGAATAGAGCCCCTAGACCCCCAAAAAAGAAGAAGAAGAAAAAAAAACATTGTTGGAAAAAAAAAAAAAAAAAGTCCCCACTCAGCCTGGGAGGGAAAGTTTGTGTATCAATCTAGTTTTATAATAGTGTAATTTAGTGCCTAGGGCCTGGGCTCTGGTGGTGATATTGTACTGCAATGAATGAGACAGAGGACTCCAGGCTGAGCAAGAGCTCGAGGACCCGGCTGGCTCTATTCAGGCCAAACTAATCGGCTTCAGCTCAGCTCTCCGCCAAAGCTCCCCTCTCAGTAGTGGGTTTTTCTCTGGGTTTTTGTTACTGTTTCTTAAAGAGCTCAGCTGGCCGCTGTGGCTGAAAAGAATCAAATTATTAAAGATTTTGTGGAAAATCCAGTGAGAATGGGCCCATGCAAGAATAATAGCATTGTGCCACCGTGGGCCATTCCCAGCTTCCAGTCGGGAGAAATTGTCAACTCTGTCTTTGTTTTCTTAACCCTTTCAATGGAAACAAAATAATATTTAGCTCAGCACAAAATACCTTCTTTTTCATTTCTAATCCTTTCGGGTTCTTTTTTTTCTTTTCTTTTCTCTCTCCTTTTTTTTTTTTTTTTCCTTCCCTCCTCTTCCTTCTCTCTCTCTCCCTACCTCTCCCCCATTTTGTTGGCCCTCCTCAGAAATAGATTTATAGACCTCATGCCTTCACCTTTTCCTTGCCAGCTGGCCACAGGGGCATCTGTTATTGGGGAAGCCCTCTCCTTTGATTTTTTTTTTTTTAAACAGGATGTAAAATGTGTGATTAAAACATTTACTAACAACAAGCACCAGAAAAAAAAAGTGGAAAGAGTAGATGTTTTTCTTAGAGCTTCTATTTTTCACCTTTGTTAATGGCTAATAAATCACTGCTGATGTTTACATCAGTTATATGCTGTCTGCCACGTGTCTGAAATGTCTATCAATGATTTCTGAAGAAAAAAAATTTCCATGGAGACATTATAATGCGATTAGCAAACAAAAATCTGTCTGTCTGTCCATCTTCCATCCATTGGCGTAGATCCAGGCAAGCGGTTTCACCTCTCTCCTCTTTTTTTTTTTTTTTTTTTTTTTTTGTTGTTGTTAAATCTGGGCACTACGCTGCTTCCAAATTAAGAGCTGTAGCTTTTTCCCTGCATTGATGTGAGACCAGGGGATGAGATGCCCTTGACTTGGTGGCAAAAGTGCCATGGCCATGGGGCAGATGCTGAACCTGGCCCTGTGAGAGGACCAAAACTCCAGCTCCTCTTGTGCACGAGCAGCACAGACACCTTTTCCAGGCCCTCCCTGGGACGGAGAAGGAGGAGGGGGAACCATTTCCATACCAGTCAGTGTGACACAGAGCACAGGTCCAGATCTGCCCCTTGGATTAACCTGATGCTCCAGCGTCCACAGAGCCGCCTTACATGCTGATGGCAAGCCTGATATTAGGGCATGAGGCAGGGAGAAAATCTGGGGACAAAAGAGCGGTACTCACTGTCCCACTGAAGGAGATCCCTCTAATCAGGATATTCCCCCCTCAACTTTGCTCCGCTCTAACCCATTGACAACAGAACTAGGTCATCCTGGTGAATAGGGGAGATTCAGTGTCGTGGAGGCTGGAAGGGCTTGTGTTCAGGGCTACAAATGGAGCCTTCTGTCTTTATTTCCCAACCAGCAGTGCGCCGCTGAACAGGGAGAACTGGACCGGCCTTGTAACGAGCGGAGGGTCCCATCCAAGCTGGCCTTGCCAGTTGGCTGTGGGACAGGAGAAGCTTATTCATGTTTTTAGACCTCAGCCAAGTTCAGCCAGGAAGCCCGAGGTGCTTTAAAGTGAGGGTAGGGGGAAGGCAGGAGGGAACCAGGGCTCCCTTGCCAGCTAGGAGAAGGGAGATGTTGGATTATTTTGTTGTTTTCCTAAGTTGGATCTTTTTTTTTTTTTTTTTTTTGGCGTGGTCCCAGGGATAGAGTTGTCTCTCTGTATCTGTGGCATATGGCTGGCTTGGGAGGGAGGCACACAAGGAATTTTTCTTTCCTCCTGGCACTCCTCAAGAGGACAAGTCTACCCCTGCTTGCTTGAATCACCCACAACGGTGGGAGAAGACTGGAGGATGTGCGTTGAGATTGCTCGTGGTGAGAGATCTCACAGGTGAGTCACTGCCGGTGTACGTGGATGTTACACTGCAGGCCGACGCACTGGATTGTCTCGTGATGATCCAGACACAGAAAAGCTGCTGGTTTTCTTCCTTTGGGGAAGATGATTATTCCCCACCTAGCCTAAGCATGCTTTCTCTTCAGAAGGAGAGAAAAAGCACGATGTTCCCTCTTCGAGATCATGGTACACTGTACCACTTTTGTGTAATTCTGCCTCCCTTCCAGCGTGAAAATACCCTTGGACTTTTCAGGGTAGGTGACATGAATATTTCCCGCTAAGGAATCATGGAATCAGAGAATCATTAAGGTTGGAAGGGAGCTTTAGGGATCATCTAGTCCAACCCCCCTGCACACACAGGGTCACCTAGAGCACGTGGCACTGCGTCCAAGCGGGTTTTGAAGATCTCCAGAGAAGGAGACTGCACAACATCTCTTGGCAACCTACTCCAGCGCTCTGTCACTCTCACTGTCAACAAAGTTTTTCTTAAATTCCTGTGGAACTTCTGGTGCGTCAGTTTGTGGCCATTGCCTCTAGCTCTGTCGGTGGCCACCACTGAAAAGAGGCCAGCCCCATCCTCCTCACTGCCTCCCTTGAGGTCCTGATAGACACTGATGAGGTCTCCTCTCGACCTTCTCTTCTCCAGGCTGAACAGGCCCAGCTCTCTCAACCTTTCCTCATAGGGCAGATGTTCCAGGCCCCGGATCATCCTCATAGCCCTGCACTGGACTCTCTCCAGCAGCTCCACATCCCCCTTGTACTGGGGAGCCCAGAACTGCACACAGTACTCCAGGTGTGGCCTCACCAGGGCTGAGTAGAGGGGCAGGATCCCCTCCCTCGACCTGCTGCAGACGCTGCTCCTAATGCACCCCAGGATCCCATGGGCCTTCTTGGCCACAAGGGCACTGCTGCGTCATGGTGAACTTGTCATCCACCATGATGCCCAGGTCCTTCTCTGCAGAGCTGCTCTCCAGCAGGCCAGTCCCCAGCCTGGGAACTTGCACTTGGCCTTGTTAAATTTCATAAGGTTTCTCACCACAAATATTATTATCCAGATCTCAGGGTCCCATAGTGACTTGCTCATGGGCTAATATCTTCCTATTCCATAGTTTTCCTATGTAGCCAAACCTCACCTCCATCTTTATAAATGAGTGGCTAATGTCCTAGATCCTTCTTTGCTGCCTTTGAGGCATCCTGCAGAAATACCAGCTGAGACCTTGCTGAACTGCCAACTCTTCTGCACATGTAGGAGAGAGGACCCCACTCAGCCTACCCCACAGTGCTCATGGCTTTCCCCATTCCTTGTCTTGAGATGATGCACTATTGTCACCACAACTTCTCTTCTGCAGCCCTTTTGGGACATCTGGATCAGGCTGAATAAGAAACATCCAGCCAGGGCTGAACAGAAATGTCCAGCATGGTTGTGGTTGGTGGAGCAAAACCTTCTTGAGGACATGTTTCCTTCTGGGGACAACCAGTCTTTCTGTTCACAAGCAGGAAACTTGGATCAGGAGGGTTGGCAGGGGAAAGGATCCTTCTTACTGTGTTGTGTTTCTCATGACCATCCCTGAACATCCTCTATTGACGATTCTTAGAGACAGCATTTGGGACATGAGGGGTGTTCAGCTTGATCCATTGGAGCTGTTCTCAAGTTGCAGGATGCTCATATAGCTGCTACAGCGAGTGCTGAGGATATTGTAATACTGGAGACAACGTGTCCTAAACTTGGCTATATGCCTGGATTAGAAATTAAAGGCAAATAAGGCAACCTAAGCTCTGGAACTGCATCAAAGGCAAAACCAGACTAAATGGGAAGGATCCAATTTCACAGTTAAGTTTGTTAAATAGATGGGTGGTGGTTGTTAGTGGTGCGCACGTCCCTTTATTAACAGTTTAAAAATGAAAGGTCCCTGCCTGGAGATGACTGAAGGATCAGACCTTTTTGCTGGCTGTCTTGCCTGCAAGTAATCCTTGCTGACACAAGGTTCCTACTAAAAATGACAGAGCTACTCACATGCACAAGGATCGTCCTGGATAAGCACAGACTATAATGGGAAAGATGATGGGGAAAATTGCAAGGACTGTAAGAGTTTTTTGGCAGACCCAACACAGCTTGTGGCACAAAATAATCAAACAAATTAGCTCTTTCGTTCTTCACTTGTAAATCGTCTGCAAAGAGAAAGCAATTTACATTTGGAAAATATTCAGGTGTTCATTCACACAATTGAGTTTTCCATTGTGGATGGCTCCTGAATTTGCTGGTATAAATTACTTTTCACTGTGTGTTCTTTACCCCTTCTTTTCCTAAAGGCGACTCCTTTTCCTAACACTGGAGCCTTTGCATTCCAATTAAGAATGACAATTTGCAATCGGTAATTTGGCAAACAAACACTTTTGGAGACAAATAATCCTTAATGTGTAGAGCTTCTACGGACATTGTTGTGAAACATATTTTGCTTGCAAATTACTAATTGAAATGAACAAAAAATATCATTTATAGCATTAGATAAGTTTAACAGTTGCATTCAAAAACACACTTAGGTTTGTTTGCAATGTTCACTGGATGTGTATAATAAAAGATGCTTCTTTTACGTTCACCAACATCAAGATGGATAAATATGATTATGAATATAATAATATCCCTTTTGGCACATTTTGTAAACATGTATAAATCCTTTGTGCAGCGTTCAATTATTATTATCTTTTAACTTTTTGTTCTTGTAGCTTATTGCATTTCATAATTACAGAGCAAGTCTTTTACATGAGGACTTTTCTTCATCTCTCTCTTCTCTGCCACATGATAAGTTTGTTGAAAAGAAACAAACCATCTTTCCTGGATTCCTAGGACTCAGAAGCAGGCTTGAGAATAATCCACAGAAAGACTCAGAAAACAGATGACAAATAACATGAATCTAGCATGAATTATTTCTAAAATCTCATGACCTTTAACTAGACCTGATAATTTGGGGGGGTGGGGGAATGACCAGAGAGCCTGGGCAGCTTGGCAAGGGCAGTGCTATGGTATGGTACATGAAATGATCCTGCAAACAAAAGGAGGTAATTAAAATACATTTGCCAGAAAAGAGCCCAGATTTCCCATGCAATGTGCAATACTTTCTGCAGAGCAGAGCTTTTCCTTTCTGCGCGCCCCTCAGCTCCTTGGTTTTATCATCTCTCAGTCAGAGGCGAGCGAGACAATAGACATTCTTTGAGAAATTCACTACAGGGGATATGAAGCTAAGGTCTGTGGTGCCAGTTTTACATCTCCTTAGGACTTGTCTTCATGGCAAATGTGACCAGAATAGCTATTTTAGACTTAGTTTTCTGTGGGGCCACTATTCCAGGGGAAAGAGATTTTATTCCAGATGAATTATCCTGTTTAGGAAAGCAGTTGTTATTTTGCAGCAGAAATCCGTGTGTGCAGAGCAGCATATGGTAATGCACAGAGATACCTGTTCTAATGAGGATCAGGAGGAATGTGGTCACATTAATGCGAGACTCGGATCCTGCTATTACCCATAATGTTGTGAAAATTGGGTTTTCCTTATTAAAACGCAGTCGCCTGAAAGTATATTGTCCAGCGTGAGCTGAACACCTTGCCTATCTCTACAGGTGGCAGGGTGAAAGGGGCTCCTCAGAAAGTCCCACCTATCTCAGAGTGGTATTCAAGAGCAGGCAAATTGCTTGATGGAGATATTTACCTGTGTTGATCAGAAAGGAGACCAAAATATTGAGCTTAATCTAAATACAGACTTTCAAAACTGGTGTTGAACAAATCCTTCCTTGGGTAACTTATATTGGAAACAGGGAGTGAGATTCAGCCTACTAATTCAGATCAGCACACACATTGCTTTTCTGAGATAAAAGATGTTCCAGTTGCCATAAGAGCAGTTTAAGCCGCCAGCAAATCCCCATATCCAAAATCTTTGCACCTGAGCTAAGCTGCATAGCTGGGTTTCTCAGAAGTTACCACTTTTTCACACATTTCCCCACACCATTCCTGCTGCCAGCCAGTGTCTTTTGTGTGGCTTAGCTGCCTGCATATTCTGTGCTGAATTTAATCAATGTTTAAAAGAATCAATTGGCCCTTGGTTCCAGCTGAGAAAGTGGCCTCTGCTGGTGACCAGTGACCAGCCTGCAAAAACATTCACCTACCCTTGGTGGATATGACGCTTCTGTTTCATTATCCATGCGTGACTCATAGGAGATGATGAAACAAAATGGTATAGGGGCTTTTTCATCACATACGCCCAAAAGATATATTTATCTTTGGAGGTCACTAAATGGTGCACAGTTCTTTAGAGGAGGAACAAGGAGGTATGGCACTGTTGTGTTATAACTTCCATCACTTGGCTCTTCATGTCTGAGCCACAGGGTCTCCCTGTCAGCTACCAGCTACCCTGGGGGAGACATATTATTCTACCACTTTCATGAAAAATGAGGGATCTTTGAGGAAGGAGAGTGGGGGTTATTTTCCTCTAGGAAACAATTACAAGGGAAATCCATCAGACCCTCAACCTTGCAATGAAAGATGTTTTATAAATGCATAGAAAAACAATGCTTTTTTGATAGATATACGCCATTCATGGTTTGTACAAAAATATCTTTTATTAGGCCACCTGATACAATGGGAATAAGCAGATATGCTTGCAGGTAAAGATCTTTCTCTCATCTAGATTAGTCAAAATTAGCAGAGATCAGACAAATGAAGTAGGTAGATTAGATTGTGCCCTGTGGTGGTAAATGGTTTTCAGTCTCCTAGTTGTGACATAGGCAGACCCTTACCTCATTGAGCTATGTGCAGAATGATGCTTGGGGGCCTTTTCCAGCTATGCTCATTTGTACAGGTTGGCCTTATTTGAGAGAAGATTTCTAATGATATCAGTGGACAGGTCTGGAGAGTGTGGTCTGTAAGGCCAGTCTGCTGCAAGAACAATTCCTTGCTCAACACTTGGATCAAATGCATCCTCCTGTTGATATAAAGGGGCTTTAAAGGTGTTAATCTGAAAGTCTGGCCCTTAGTGCTCATCTGACTCTCCTGAGCGAGGCAGAGACTTGACACCTAAATTTGAAAGGATTGAAAGTCATGAGAGATGATTCTTTTCTTGGCTTCTTTGTCCCTCTGCCCCTCATTTGCAAAATAAAGACAACTGCACTGCACTGCATCCCAGAGAAGATGTGGGGAGAAGTGTTTTGGAGACCATGAGGGGTTTGTATGCTACGGTCACAAAGCTGTAGGGGCAGCCTAAGGTTAAGTATCCCAGCATTTGCTTTGATGGACACAAGAAAGGTGTGCAGTTCAGAGACAACAGCTTATGCAGTGAACCTCCTCCCTATTTTGGTATGCTAAGGAGCCCAAACCAAATGTCACCACTGGGAGGCATCACTGGCCGGAGAGAGGTTCAGTTATGTTCATGAGCTTGGTCTATGGTTAGTGAAAAAACTTCTGGATGAGGAAGAACTCCAACATGTCTGAAGCAAAATCAACTTGGCAAATGTTTGTAAATGTAGATATTCTTTATCAAAAGAGAAAGTGCTGGAAAACCATGGGGAAATGTTGTCACTGTTTTATTGTTGATGTCTAGCGTGACATCTTAGGTAACCTGGCCCAACGTTGTCCTACCCAGACCCCTTGGCTGAAAGGAACAAGCAAATGAAGGGGACGGTCTTGTCTAAAGGACTTTGGCAGAGCCAGAACACTGGGGAGAATTGGTCTTTGATTGACCTGAAATCATCCTACATTTATGGGTATGAGGAGGTACTCTTTTCATCAACAGCAGCATCATGTTGTCACGGTGAGTGGCAAGCAAAGCAGATATCTGTGTTAGGGTTTAATGTTCCTTTTGTAAAGAGTGGTTGAAGTATTTCTCATATTACCTTGCTATTTATTCTCCTCTGTAAGCAGTTTTCAGTGAAGGGAGAGGACTTGTAACGAATAAATTGTTGCTTATGCAAAACAATGTATAGCTGCCAAAATATGTTTTTTTAAAAAACGTAACAAAAGACTTTTTACTATTGGAGAATTAGTGATGGAATTTGATACCCTTCTTTGCATTTTCTTCAGCTTGACTTCCTGAATGTGACTGAAGTGATAATTGATCCAAAAGCCTTGTCCCACTCAAATTAGCATGCAGTGCATGTCACTACTGAACCACTTGTGCTGATGGATAATTTACAGCCTACAACAGCCATTACATTTCCCTGCAGCTTAGTGGACCCTACATAAAAATATTAATCCATCTGTCACATGCGGGAGCACTGCAGAAGGAAACTTGTTTTAGTCAATTCTTTCTTGGTTTTTTTATTTTATTTTATTTTATTTTCTCCCATGAGAAGACAATTCCTGACCAAATTCCTAAGCCTGTGAGTCTTCAGGCTGAATGTTGGGAGAGATTAACAACCTGCAGAGGTGTGTCCTCTCCAGCTATGCCCCAGGCCTAACATCTAAAGATCTTGAGAAGGGTTCTACACTAGTCATGCAGAGGAGGATTGCAGAGGATTAGGGGGAATTATTGACACTGCATGGAATCTGTTGCATTACTCTCTGTTGGCTGCTGCTTTGGCAACTGTAGCTCTTCTCTTTAGTCATCTTTCGCTTTGGAGGTCTGCAGGTATTCACCAGCCCTTAGCATCACTCATCTTCTGTTCCCCAGTGCAGAAAAGCTTCTCAGGAAGCCTAGTGGGAGATTATTTTTTTCTGTTAATATTTTGTTTCTTCTCTTCAGGAGGTAAGTAGAAAACAAGACCTGACATCATCTTCTGGACTTTTTCTGAAGGAAAATGAGAGAGGGCTACGATGAGATAAATAGGCTTGAAGCCAGGACTGGAATTCATAAGATTTTGCTCATATTCTTTGCTTTGCTATAAACTGCCTCTGAGATAATTTAATTCTTCTGTAAACCAGTTTTCACATAATCTATCCTTCCCATCTCTTTTTAATATTTATTGGGCACAGACTGCCTATCATTAAGTGCACGAATAGTTCCCAGCCCTTGGCTCTATTATAACAGAAATAAAAAAGCATTTTCTTGAGATTATGGTGGCAAGACCCCTTAACATTGACTAATTGTAGGAGAGAATATGCACCTGCTGGTCATTGTCCTCTGCTGGGCAGAATGTAGCTGCTCATGTAAGGTTCTCTGGATATCTAGCTCTGATGATAGGAGATAGTGTTTTTAGAACAAAAGGAATTAAATGATTAGCAGAGACTATTTATAGAGATATTATAGATTTACATCTGTCACTATTAAACGTGCAGTCATTTAACTATTGTCTTGGTGGAATAAGAGGTGAGAACGGTGTCCAAATCATTTCAGTTCTGAAGGCAATTTAAAATGAAATCTACTTTTGAGACATCTAGAGATATTATCTTGCCAGACATATTTTTGTCACATTTTTGTGCCATTGAACTGAAGGCAACTTCATTATTAAGTGAGAGGTGTGACAGTTAATGATAGTTCTTCAAGGTGGAGAGTGGCACGGTGTCAATGAAGATACTCATTTTGGGTTCTACGTTGCTCTTGAAGCACCCACTTAGCCAAGACAGAGCCCGAGATGTTTGCTTGCAGAAAATTGTTCAGCCAGCAGGTGTCTCTGCTTGCTTCCTTGGTGAACATGGAAGACAAAACTGGGACTCCAGTCATAAGGAAATACATTCATCCATCATTTCTAACTGTTGCCTTTATTAAATGTCTTCTGCTGGGAGTGGACTGTGCACCATCTCAAGAGACACTTTGCGTCACGGTTGGGTTTCGATGCATCTCTCTGGGTTGACGAAACGAGAATAAATATTCTTCAGAGCGCAAGAAAGTCACAGGGGCGGACAGAAGTGGAGGGACTTTATGGAAGAGATGGTTTTTATTGAAGGGATTTAAAAATAGAGAGTGCAAGTCATTTGGTAGTCCAGAGCCTCTAAGTAAATATGAACATTGAGACACGGTGCAAATGCATTGTTGTTACCTACAGTATTGATGATGAAGTTGGATAGTCAAACAGGAAGATCCTATCAAAGTCCAAAAGCATTTTCTCTCTTTTTCTGCATTTCATTCATGTTTTTTCTTTAAAAAATCTAGTTGAGTCTGTGGCATGTGCCCTCTAAATTTACTCTTCAAAATTTCCCCCAAAATTGGATTTACAGGCAGCACCTTAATCTGACAAGGAGCCCTTCTCTTGTGGACTTGAAAAAGACTTTGAACCTGAAAAAGGAGTCCACTCACCGCTGCTGGCATGCTCTGAAAGACTCCTTACGACAGGAAGGCTTAGCAAAATGAGGGCTAGGTTTGAACTACCTAGATTCCTTGCAACCACAGAGTCAAAATCTAGCTGACTCAACTCAAACCTTTTGTGCTTCTTCAGCAGCTGAGTAGAGTCTGTTCAGTTTACTCCCATTAGAGATATTTTGTTTCATGGTCTGGATAGACATTAAGGCCATTTTTTGGTCAGAAATGGAATTTGCTTTGGTGTCTTCTGCTACACGTTTCTCCCTGGTTAGAAGTGGCCTTCACTTTTCAGCTCCTATGGTTTTCAAGAGCTTTTCCTTCCTATGAAAATATTGTAGATGTCTAAAATTGCCAGGTGAAGCTGTTGTTGGCCTGGAATCTGGCACTGCGGACTTATGGAGCCCAGAAGAAGTTTTGGTATCAAAATTCACTTGGTCCCTCCAAACCGATTTTGAAATACGAGGTTGTTTTTCATAATACTTACCACTTTGTTTGCACTTTTTATATGTTCCATCTTCTCTCCACAACTGCAAATTTGAGGCTGGGTTTGCTGTGGTCAGCGTTGGTCAGCCCAGGCTTGCTTTGTAATCAAGGGAGAGAAGAGTTGTCCCTAGAGGGACATTGTCTCTTCCTAAAACAAGCACCTAAGGTTGATTATGCAAATCACCTCCTGGACTCTCATCCATACCTGGCCTATAGGTTTCTAACTGAGCAACAGTATCTTTGAATTAATTTTTTTTTCTTCTATGAATTTGTCTTTCCTTTGTGCTTTCCAGATAGTCTTAAATATGCACAACTTCTTGTTGCAGAGTTTCACTGTTTAGCTATGGAAAAAACACTCTTTTTTGATGTTTTTGACCTGTTAACTTGTAGTTTTAATATAGTGAGAAATGGTGGGTAGTTTTTCTCTGCTTACCTTTCAGCCATATCATCTCCCAAGACCTGTCTTCCCCTAAGATTTCTTTTACAATTCATGTCAGCTCTCACTCTACATCCTCAGCATATGGAGCAAGTCCCACCTTCTTTCCACTAATGAAGTATAACTTGCCACATGCTTGGTGAGCTAGCAGAACTGTAATTTTTTTTTATTGACTTGTGTCAATGCCAAGCCATAAGTGAAAAAATATAATTTCCTCGACATGACATGTTTGGCAATTGATACTAGAGGATAGACCTCATTTTCTTTTTTCTAGTTAAGTCAGATATTGTCACTTTTACTAGCTTGATGTTATTTTTGCACTCAGATGACTTGCAAGACATACGCTTGTGATATATTCATCTTTGTGGCCTCTTTGGCTATGGCTGTCATGTCTACATGCAGACAAACTAGTCCAGCCTACAGCGATGGAGAGAAGCTGTTTGGACTTGTCAGCATCACTGACTGATGTAAACAGTTTGGGGTAAAAACAAACCACTTGTGCTGGAGTTTTTTTAGAAGATGGTCCACCTCTTTGTTTTGTGTTTGTATATAAGCTGGTGGTCTTCAACCATGACTGAGCACCTCAGAAACCATCAGAAGAAGGTTGCAGGTATATCACAAGATTGTCCCAAGTACGATTAGGATCAAGACTGTCATAAAAAGAGCAACACCTGGATCTTACTGTGTTCCTCTGATAGCAAACCATCTTAGTTAAAGTGGAGGAAGAAATATCTCAGTGAAGTTGCACAGCCAGTCTTTAGGATGCATTTTATTCCATACGAATCTGAAGCTTCTGCTGCCTTTTAGTGTATAACCTTCTTCTCACCATCAGGAACCAGCTCTGCTGCTGAGGTGACGTGTGCTGGGTGGCCCCTGCCAGACTGTAACAACAAGTGGCAGCTGGGGAACTTATTCGGAGCTCTTGAGGACCACTCAATTATCATTCATTAACAAGTTAGATCCTTGCCAGCCTGGCATGAGTCAAACTCCTTCCTGGTGACTTCCATGCATGGAGAACTTGGGGGATGGTGTTCCCACTCCGTGACTGAACCAGTAACAAGGGCGCTTACTGATTTAGCTCTTAATATCAGACAAAGTTCTTTGCTTACCCACTTCAGGGCTATTTGCTTGTCCTACCCTCTCCACTTGGTTGAGACACGCTACTGTCCCAAATGACACTGCAGAAACCATGCCTGAGAGGAATCTCCTATAAAGTCCAGTCTTCTGTTCTGGCCCGGGTTAGCAATACTTAAGATAAAATCATCTGCTAGGTGCTTGAATGGGACATGTGGACAGGGGAAAGTCCTGGCCAGAAAATCCACCCATTTCCACTCACACCAGATAGCCAAACTCTTATCTGCAATCTCTGCTGTGAGTTTTGGGTGAGACCCAACCTAATTCTTTATTTTTGAAAGTACTTAGAATTCAGGTGTATCATTTGTGAGGGAGCAGCGTGAGAAAGAGGGAGCAGCAATTCTGGAGGAAACGCTTTTCCTCTGGAAAGCACCAGTTTGTTGAAACTAAAATTCCAGTATGTTTGCTCAGGACTAGGCCAGAGATATCACTCACTTGGAAACTGTTGGTGACTCAGCCAGGATATTGTCTCTATGTTCAAGCCTGTACTCTGCCTGATAGGGAGGGGAGACCCACACTCGCCACCAATTGTCCTCTGTTCTTGGCCATTGTAGGATGGATTTTCTTTGGAAGCTACTCTATTCCTTGATATTTCTTGCATGAAAGACTGCATAACCCAACAGCATTGATTAGGACAAGAAAAAACAGGTTCAGGGCTCTTCTTGGCTGCTTATATGAAGGAAAGGTAGCACCCCACCACTACTACCACTGTTCCCGGCGCACAGCAGCACAGAAGAATTGGGAATGACCATGGTCTCACGTGCCCCAGGAAAAAAGAAATATTATATAGAGACAGTTTCTTTCCTGGCACTCAGGTGCTGCACAAGGGATATTCACCACAGCCTTGCAATACCTCATTTTTGATGGAAGAGCTGTCAGTCTAGGATGTTGAGATGTGCATGAACTGGAGACCACTGGACAAAGTTTCAAAGGATCAAGGCCAGAGCACAGGTCTGCTTTAGATCACTGTTAAAATCTATTTAACTCTGCTGTCCTTTTACAAAGCCAACTTGCAGAAAAACTGAGCTGACCTCACCTTAACACTACCACCAAGTTCATTATTTAACACTTCACCTGTTGACACTCGCAGGCAAATCCCAGACCGGATTGTAGTCCTGTGGAATGCAAATCTGGCTATGTGCCTCCAAATGACTGTATGATGGGGAAAAAAAAATCCACACCTGCAAATAAAAGAAATCAGTAAGCAAATTCCAAAGCTAGGCTGGATAGAAATGAGATGGCAAAGCTTTCAAATTACATTGGATCACAGCTTCTTTTTTCATGGCCTGGTTAGCTGCTGGTCAGCAATTGCACTCTGCTGTTTTTTTGCAGCTTCAAAGGATGCTGCAATGGACTGATTGCTCAGATGGGATTCAACTTGCTGATTAAGACACGAAATTGTGCTTGGAGAATCTAAACTTCCATTGCAATCGGTGTAAAACTAAGTCTCCTTGCACTTGCCTATACACAGGTGTCCATTACCATCTAAGGTAATTCCTCCTGGTACCCAGCTGCCAAACCAGAAAGCCAGGGATCTCCAAAAGGAACTCTCCATTATATATGTCAAGCTTATGTGATATTGTGGATATCCTAAGCGATCTCAGGCGGCTGTAGTTGAATGAGTGAGGCAACTGACCGATCCTCTGGTCTACCAATTGGTGAACTCTAGAGAGTGATTCACCTGATGTGGGTGCTTCCGTTATTGTGACATTAATCCCTTTCTAGACTTTATGGACAATAATGGGAACTTTCTGAGTGCCTTTTGAGAGTATCTGAGTTTGGAGTATCTGAGACATCCAGATGGATCAGCCAGGCATGACGTGGATCTGCAGGAGACCCATGAGGTTCTGGAAAAGTATCTGGAGGACAGGCAGGAGACTCTAAAGCACCTACTGTGGATCAAGATACCTATTTGTGACCCTGTGGGCACCTACATTTGTTTGAATCTGTGAATCCCACCCCTTGTGATCAGTGAAGCCTGTGTGGCAGGTTTGGAGGCTTTGGATGCTTCGTTCACACGCAGATCTGTCTGATCATAGATGGCTTGTTCCCACCAGACTGGTCGTTGGCATGTGATCAGCACCGGCACAAAGGCTCTGGGGACTCTCAGAAGCCTTGGGCTCACCATGCACGTACAGATCAATTTGCATGAGTGGTGCATGTCTGACACATCCCAGACTGGTTTGAGTTATTATTCATATGTGACAGGGTTGCCAGTGCATGGCAAGCATTCATGAGACGCATTTTAGAACTATCAGCAGTAGCTGTAGATTCGGCAATGTGGCATGTGCACATGGTTCTGGTTTCTCTTAGGAGCACTTCAGGATGATCCTTCTCCCAAGTGCAGTGTCCTATTTCTTAAAGAGATGTTAATCTCTCAACTTGGCTGATTACAGGGAAGTTAAGTGCCTAATTCCTTGTGCACATCAGTCCTGAAATTATGCTCAAGGTACACAGTATCTTGTGGGTTTAGACTCTTGACTTTGGATATTGAATACCTGTCGTTTGATAGTGGAATGATTTTTAGGTGATTTCCGTGGTTAGGTTATCATGAGCGAAGTCCACTGCCATGTTTAAATATGACCTTCTGCTATGTTGACCAACTGTAAAAAGGAAAGGGATTGCTTTGCAAAAGAGAAAACCTTTGTAGTTCACCTGATGGTGAAATATCCAGGTCATGGGGCAGGCAATGACTTAATGCCAGATTTTCTTCTTTAGTCTCATCTGGGTTAAGAGTACATAGGGTTTCATGGGGAAGGTAAGAGAGACTGGCATGTCCACATTTTTCTTATTTTTTTCCTATTTAATCAAAAAAAAAAAAAAAAAAAAAGAGTACTTGATTAAACCTGGTAAACCAGGCAACACAGTTTGACAAATAAACTTATCTCAAGGGCTCTTTGATAAGAATGTTTATTATTTATTTCTGGAAAATATGCTGGGTCCGGTATGCTGAAAGCTCTCTGTAGTGTTTTACCTATGTTGTTTGAAGCAAAGTGTGGGTGTATTTGGGAAGAATATTTTGTCTGGGGCATCACAGTTTGATATTAGTTTCTCTGTCCATTCCCACAGGAAAGGTGCATTTTCTGTTTTTAGAAATGCTCATTTATGGTCACTGTAGGAAAACTGACACCTCCAGAAGGTTATTCACCCCACCTAAGCTCTGTATTTTTATTAAGCGGGATGAATCTCAAGTTGTTCCTGACTTTCTCCATTTGCTAATAAGGAATCAGCCAGGATGAACTTAAAAGAGATACATAGTCTGTGATGGACAAATTTGGCTGAATCTCTCCTTTGTGAATGTCCAAGGTCACAGATACCTATAGGGCCTGTTCCCTCACCCTTTTGGGTGAGGTGCACTGATTTGAGCACCATTGCACCCAATGGAAGGAATGACATGGGATGACCCTCTTTCCTACAAGCAATGCCTTCATCAAAATGCATCCTGCTGCTCTGTCCTTGCAATCCAGTTGTGTTTCTGCATGATCACAGGCTCAGTGGTTGTAGCACTGTACTCAGTACTTCCAACGTAAGGTACTAATGGTGGAAGAAGATGGCAGAAAATGGCAAGAACAAACACAAAACTTCTTATAAACTTCCAGGGGTTTTGTGCAAAATGGTGAGAGTTTCGTCCATGCCGATCTTTTCTTGTTCTGTGGAAGGATCTGTAGCAGTCACAAGCTGAGGCAGCAGTGCCTCACCAGCGTACCGACTTTGTGTCCTTGTCCACATGGCTGCTCTTTGTCCACCGTTGCCCTACAAGGCGAAGATGTGTTTCTTCACTACCTCTCCCCAGGGTTATTTCAGGCTACAATACACACTATTATGTCATTGAAACTGAGGCGCGGTGGGAAAAATATCTGACACAGGTTAAATTAATGCTTTTTTTTTTTTTAATTTTCATTATAAAGTTAACACATCTATCAAACTTAACTGGTAACAAAAAACAGTTACAAGACATCGCTAGTGTGCTGTCAGTAGAAAATAGGGTAAAAGCCAATGAGGTCACAAGCACAACAGCAGAGCAACACTGTCCCGATGAGTTATTTCTGCAAATATATACTCTTACTAATATATACATTTATTCATAAAATAAATAATCATAAAAAAATCATCAAACTTAACAAAATACTGAGGAAAAAAAAAGATGACAATCCTACTTTGTACAATAGCTTTGGAATTTCAGGTTGTATCATACATGCATTCTGTACAAAGGGGTGTTCAGGTGGGGAGGGGCAGGGGAAGGGTTACAGACAGTGACGTAGCTTCAAACAGGGTGAAGTCATCAGGAAGACGGTATGTGGGATGGGAAGGCAGTAGTGAAAAACCCACCCACAAGAAGATGCTTCTACTTGACATGATCTGCCTCATGGGGGATTCCCTGGAGTGCTATGGGGCTGCTGGTGGGTTTGTCAGATAGTCCAAAGCAATGAGAGGTCCTGTTTGGGCAGGTTGTGGTCTGGGAGTGCCATAAGACAATTAGATGGAGTGGGGCTCCACCAAGAATAAGAGGTGTAAAGCTGAACTGTGATCCATGAGGGACAGTCCGGCAGTGGGGTAACCATGTCTAGAAGCACGCACGTCAGTGGGGAGCAGGGTTTCAGTGGGGAGGGTTTCATCACATACAGGAGGGCTTGGGAGGTTTCGGGAGTCTGCCTTGTAAAGGTTTGGGGAACTTGTATTTCTATGTGGTAGCAGCGGGTGACAAGTGCATGTCAGGAAGGAGCCTGCTCAAAATGGTGCCTTCCCTCAAAACCACGGGTGATAATTCAACTGCTTGCTAGCCTATGTCTGTAGTAGATGTGCCTTCAGGCTTTTTGGTGGAGAGGAGTGAGTGGTAAGAAATAAATAAATACTAATAAATAAAGAGAAGTAACTTGGAAAAAGAAAGGAAAATGAGGAAAGCACCTCAAACCTTCTCCACTTTCCATGTCCACTCAGGGCTGTCCAAGACCTCCCTGCATCCACAGAACACAAATAAGGAGAGCAAGGTCTAGAGAGGGAGATAAAGAGACAAAGTCATGTGGAAAAGACCCTGTGACTGTTGTGCCTCAGGAGATCTCTCTATCTGGATGATATTCTCATAACAGCAGGATTTTACCTGTGGATGAACATGGTGGGACTTGTCCATTTTCATTATGTGCTCCCATATCTGATGGAGATCTAGTCAACATAGTCAGTGGAGCCCAGAGTTTGGTTCAGCTTGCTCTGTAGCAGACACCTACATTTGGCCAGATGAATTCCTCTCTAGGCTCCACTGCCTGTTGTCTAGGAGCTTGGCTAAGCTGATCATGCATAGGCATCTAGTGCCATCTGAGATGCCCGGCTGTTCCTGAGGCATCTGCATGGGGCTGGCAGATATGGCATGGGACTTAAGAGAAACCTGCAGTCTTCCAGAGTGGCTGCTAGAAGCCAGTGGGGTCCCCTGGGGCATTCCAAACAGCTCTCAACACTTATCTTCACTGATTCAATTCAACCCTAGACACTATGTTTAGGCAAATGGATCCCATCGTCACTGATGGTATGGGAGTTCAGGCACATGGCTCACATGTAGATACCTGTATTTAAGTGTCCCACTCTATGCCCTGAATCCCACCTCCAGGTACCACTGCCTGTCTTCTTATTTGACCTTTAGAAAATCTTCCCTTCCAAAGTGGAGATGCATCAAGAACACCTCTGGAAACTGCAGAAAAGCAGACTGACTTGCCCAAGTCCATGCAGCCACTAGCAGCGTTGGAACTAGGACTAAACACCCCTTTCCTAAAATGGAGGCGAAACAGCCTCTGTTTCCAATTAAATGAAAATTTGCGCACCCTGCAGTGGCTAGCAAAGGCCCCAGGCAGCAGACATGTCCCCCTGCTTAGCCATGACAAAGCACAGGTCATTAGCTGGAGAGAAAGCAGGAAACAAGAGCATGGAGGACTAATCTGAAAAGAAAGTAATTCAGCAAAAAGCTAGCCAAATCCCACTGCTGCTGCCTGGCGACAGAAGGGAAATCCAGGAGAGATGTTCTCCAGTACTAGGAAGTCTCCACTGCAAGAGACAAGATTTAGTCTGGAGGGAGGTAGCAAATGAAATAAGTGCACATGAGCAGAGCAGAATGGGCATCTTTTTCCTACCCAGCCCACGTTCTCCTCCTACAAACAGCCATCTGACCACAGAGATGAAGGCTCTCAGGGAACCTCATGTCTCCCTCACTCCTGAAGAGCATTGCCTTCTTGGCAGCCTCAGCCCTGCGGTGCTCTGCTTATCAGTTTTAACTGGTACAGTGTCTGCAAGTCACTTGGATTCAGTGCCTTTTGGTGGCCCATTTTTATTTCCTGGAGCACATCATTAAGGTATCAAGAGAAGCCCAGAGTGATTTCCATAGCACAAAAACCAGGACTCCCTGTTCCTGCAGAGAACTCAATCCATAATCTGAATACCCCCAGAAGCACCAAGCCCCAGGTTGTCAGCATTGAAAGCTCTCCTTGAAGCTAAAAAAGTGACTGACAGCAGGTAAGATGAGTAAGTTGTTCTCTGTATGCAAATTGAATGGACATTTCTGTGGCAAAATGCAACACATGTACTGATAAATATATCTAGATCTGAACAAGCTGTGCAGCACTGAAAAGACTTTAGATAGTGTGCCAAAATAAATTGCTCTTAGAGGTTAATGGAGAAGTTCTCCAATGCACAGCTATAGCACTTCTTTCTGCAGAGGTAAGTGTTCGTGATATCAATGACAGAGATTTCTGTTTGATATTGCTTTTTGTGGTGTGGATGTCACTGCAGTCTACTTGCAAGAGTAAATCCTGACTGTTGTAACTCTGCACATGAAGCCCAGTGTCAGAAGTAGAGAATTTTTGAGACTTCAGAATGCTTTGCAGAAGACTTTCAGTGCTTGCCTTAATACTCTCAGTTAAAAGAGGTACCTTAGGGATCAAGTAATAGGAAGTGTTATGCATTTTCCTGCCCATGATTTTATCTTAAAAAGAAACACCCCAGTCCTAAAACTAAACCAAAACTTCTAAACTTTCAATTTCTTTCACAGAAAGAAAAAAGATGAGGCCAAATTCACCCCTTGCATATAACTCCACTGACTTTAATGGGGTCTGATGTGGAAATGATGATCAAGCTCATTAGATCAGCTAACAAAATGGTTGTATAGCAGCATGTAAAAGGAAAGAAATTATGTTCTTTTCTTTCTTATTTTCCTTTTCACACTTATGTTCCTTGTCTAGATGATACTATCTCCTTTCTCCCTGGTATTGCCTGAGGACAAGCTTAGTCCAAGTGAAGACTCAAACAGAGAGCACTGATGGGTCTTGGAGGTTGAGCACACTTGGTCCCATTTATGTTGTTTTAGTCAAGTGGTGCATTGTGCAGCTACAGTGAGCTGGAGGGAATTTTTTTTTTACAGCAAACCATCACCAGAAAAGATGTGGACAATCCAGCTTTCTATATGTAAGTATCTTGTGCCGTTCTGGATAACCTACAGTCTCTGACATATCTGCCCAGGTTTAGTAAATCTGATGCAAAACCTCTAAAGCACTAAGCCCCTGAAACAACAACTGAATCCAGAAGGATATTATAGGGTATCTAAAATGCCACTAGATACCTGTATGATTGAGTCAAATCCTAAGCAATAAAAGTGTCCTCTCTGTGAGAAAGGTGCTACCATTTTC
Source organism: Microcambeva ribeirae (assembly GCA_035222435.1). Taxonomy (NCBI): domain Eukaryota; kingdom Metazoa; phylum Chordata; class Actinopteri; order Siluriformes; family Trichomycteridae; genus Microcambeva; species Microcambeva ribeirae. Next base: position 22,291 of record JAYECN010392564.1, read on the forward strand.
ACAGATTTGGAGAATCTGAGGCAGAGAAAGGCTTTGGGTTGTGTTTGGACCACCTCCTAAATGATACCACACCTAAACATTATGTATAGGGAGAGACAGCACCTCACTCATCACTGACTTGTTCTTTGATGCCACTGTAGTTGCAACCTTCAAATGAGACTCCTGGAGTGGGACCCTAGTTTTACACATACACTTCCTGTTTTCATGTTTATTGATTAGTGATGCCCCAAGTGCCTCATTCAAAGCAGTGCAGTCAGACTCAGGGCTCACATGTGCACCTGGGAGTCCTTTCCTCCCAGACCTCTAGCAGGACCTCCTTTTGCCCTCCATATGGGTAGGAAGATCAGATGCAGGACTAGGACCCTCAGTTGCACTTGGTGTGAGTAACAGAATTCTTACACAGGTATTTTTCATTGCCTTTAGTAGTAGATGCTCAGCCTCTCACACTGTATCATCATGGCAGAGGACTAATTACACAATAAAACCAAAAAATATACATAGGCCTCATTAAAAATCCCTTGAATGGGGTGTAAGTCCCCACACATTGAGCTATTTCAAATCTGACCCCAGCATCGAAGGAATACAACTTCCAGCCCATCTCAGCTGATGATCATTTTCAAGCTTCACCTCCTTGACTCATGGTAGACTTCACATCATCCAAGTGTACCCATTTAAAAGTTCAACATCTAGCATGAGCTCATCAGCTAAGGTCAGAGGAAACACAGAATAACACACAGAGAGCAGCTAAGATACCATCCTAGGCTATGGTGAATCACCTTCTGGAGCTGTTTGTTTCTTGCAGTTGATTTTAGCAGGAAAAAAAAAAAAAAAAAAAAATAAAACAAAAACATATAAAAA
>JAYECN010392669.1:0-23146 GCA_035222435.1 Microcambeva ribeirae
GCGCCCGCCGCCGCCGCCGCCGCCCCGGTGCTCCGGAGCCGCCCGGAACCTCCGCGCACCTGCCGGAGCTGCCGCCGCCCGCTACAGCGCCTCCCGCGCGGCACCGGCACCGCCCTCCCGCCTGCTTCCGGCCCCCAGCGCCGCCCTGGTGGCGCTGACGTCAGCGGGGGGGCTCTTAAAGGGGGAGCTCAGGGGCGGCTCAGGCTGAGGGGTCCATGAGGGACAGGGGGAACACAAACAGCATACCCAGACAGATAAAATAAACTCACTCCCATGGCGGGGGGGGATCTTCGCCTCGCGTGCACCTCACACTGCGCTCGGTAGGGCTCGCGGCAGCGGCTGGCGCAGGAGCAGCCCCGTTTCCGCGCAGGGCGGCAGCCCGAGCCCCCCGCCCCGCGCGCCCCCGCCGCCCGCGCGGGCCCCGCGCCAAGAAGGGAGCGACGCGCAGCTCTCGAGGGCAGCTCCGTTTATTTCGCGAACACGCGAGCGGCGCCGCGGCCCGCACCGGGCCCCACGGGCCGCGGCAGGCAGGGGCCTGCCCAGCGCCGGGCAGAGCCTCTGCGAGCGATTATTTTCCTTCACACACATTACAGTGGCTAGCTATATATATACACGCACACACACGCACACTATATTTCTGGAGTTTTCTTCTGTGGTCGTTGCAGTACGTGGCTGCCGAGCTCCACAGTCCTGTAAAGCGTAGAGGTGCTGTATACCAGGTACATTTTAGACAGTAGTTTTTTATCACGGTAATTGAATATTCAACAAAGAACATTTATCACTTAACTCTCGCTAGCAAAAAGCTCCCGAAATAAAGTTGTTTTGCTAATGTAAGAATATACCAAAACATCAATCACACAGATGGCAATAGCAACAGTTTAAAACAAGGTATTTCACATACTGAAGCACAAAGATTATAGTACCACTGCTGTTTAAAATGTCCAAGTACTGTTTAATGGCTGGAACAGGAAAAAAAGCACAATATAAAACTCACTATAGTTACTTCCCTATCCAACTGCAGCTCACAGCTAACCATATACTGTTGCAGGAAGAGTGGATTATTTTAAGTAATGTTTTGATAGCTTTCGAGGATTTAAAAAAGTCATAATGTATTTTGCTACTATAAATATAACGCTTATATGTTGTGTTTCAGTCATAACTTTTGCAGGACCAGTACAGGTTGATGGCAAGTAAGCCCATGAGCGTGTGCAGCCCCGAGAGATGACAACACTGCAAGGATGCACTCAGCTTTTGATGAAAGTGCACAGCTGCTTACAAAAAGATAGGTCCTAAGATAGTGGGAATTGTAAAGGGAAGTGCAGGGCTTTTTTTTTTTTTTTTTTTTTTTTTTTTTTTAAAGCACATGTAAATGGAGCCAAGGAAATGAGTTAAATTGCCTCAAGATAATTCAGTATCATATTTATGAAATCCAATGTGTACCTCAGAAAACCATAAAGGCAGAAAGGGCTGCATCTGTGTGGTATCACACGTCGCGAGGAGCCTCGGTGACGCAGCCGCGCTGCCCTGGGGAGTGACGGGAGGCCGGCGCGGCTGCGGCGCATGGAGTGACACCGCGCAGCTCCGAGCAGCGAGGCCCTTCCCCTGCTTCTGCTGGAGGCAGGAGTTGGCAGGCAAGCACTGGCAGACAGGCCACACAAACAACAGACCTTCTCCATCTTCTCGTGTTGTAAGGGGACTGCGGATTCCTTCACGCGGGTCTTTCTACAGGGCAAGAAAGCCTTTCTAACATGAGAAACGGTTGGGACACAACAACTGCAGTATGTTGTCTGCAACTGCTTTTTATATCGAAGCACAAGGGGAATTTTTTTCTAGGGTCAAGGGAACACTTGCATCAGTTATTTCCAACTTACAGAAAATATGTATAAAACAGCAAAGAATAAGTGAATGAGATGGAAGAATTATTTTGAATCAATGCTAATAAATGTGTATCACAATAATATTTAAAAGTTGAAATGTATTGACACAAAATTAAAGTCAAATGTTGAATATATTAATACACACAGCTGTATTTTGAAGCTAAACTATTTTTGTTGTGCCTCAAATTCAAATATAAACCTTACAAATCTCCATAGCCTCTGTTATAAATTAAACAACTTCTAAACAATACTCGTCAACATTCAAATCTGAATAGACTTTGGCAGCTCTTTGGTAAATACTTATAAATATCAATTAACAAAATAGTAAAGAGGGAGTGGGAAGTCTACCAGGAGGGAGCCTTGGTTTTTAAATTCCTCAAAGGGGAGCAGAAGTGAAAAGAGCTCCCTAAACAAAAACTACTTCCAAAATTGGTATATTTTATTGAGATTAGTACGCTTTCCTTTTAATTTTTTTTTCTTCTATCCATTCAAATACTATTACATCTGGATTTCAATAAATTTCTTTTTTTTTTGTGCTCTACCATATATACATATTCAAAATTTATACACAAACCATAGTGGCTGTTTATGAGTAGAGTTAGGCTTCAGTGCATTTGACAGTTATTGCACACAGAATAATCTCAAATGCCCAATTATTCTACTGGATAAATGTAGAAACAAATATAACCTCTTATATTTTTGAACATCTATCTTTCTGTAAAATCTTGCGTTGGTGACGCCTTAGGTGCTGAAGAAGCGAAAGGATCTGCAGGGGATCTGTTGCTGGTTATTCTTGATGGCAAAGGAGGTGCAGGTGGTCGTCTTGCTGGCAATGTGTAGAAGCAATCTGTAGAACTTTTATTCCAGTCATTACCAAAGGTAAAGTCTGAGCCAAGAAAAGTACTTTGTTCAGTGCCCAGCAAATCTGGAGATCCAGTTGACCTCCTGGAACCGATTTGCTTAAAATCTGGAACACTTTTAGATGGCTTTAGCTTTGCATTGAAATTCTCCTCCTCATCATCAAACGTTACCCATCCTTTTGGCTGTATGCTCTTTTCCACGGAAGATCTACTTTGCAAGCAAAAGTTGTTTTCAAATACGTCAACAGAAAATACAGGCTTGCTTGTAGTACGAGTGGGGGGACGTAGGGAGGGGAAGGGATTGCAAGCGGTGTGTCCTTCTAGGATATGTGAAGTTACTTCAGATTCGTGGGTTTCTGTTCTAAAGGGGTTTCCAGCATTTGGAATTCTTTCGGTGAAGGGATTTGTGCAGTTCAGTCCAGTAACAAATGGATTTGGAGAGCTGCGCGTGTGCTCCTGGGATGCGTTAGAGGTTGGGAGAGGAGGCATTGCTGGCATGCAATTTGCAGGATTCAGGGTATCAGCATGTCTTTGCGTTGCAGAAGGCAACTGTATCAGCTCCTTCTGGTTTGAGGCTGGAACGGGTGCTGTTCGAACTGATGTCTGCATCTTTGACACAAGCAGCTTAAATGACAAATCTTCAAAGGGGTCACTGTTGAACTGTGCCTCAAGCTTAGTGCCACAGGTTCCGTTGGTCTTAATCTGGAAAGAAAAAAAGGTGCTTCATAATCATGTGGCTGCTTTTTATTTTTTTTTTTTTTTTTTAAGATTCTTAATAACTCCCCATTTCTCACTGTTCTACAAGAAGAAAAGCAGCTCTTAGCCTTAACCTGCAACATCAGTACAACTTGGTTGCAACTTGCACAATGCAGTTGTATAAAATGATTGCTTCTTTTCAGGAAGCATTAGCCCTGAACTTCTTTGCTGAAGAAGATCTTAGTAGTTGTTAAACACAACTTATCCTCGAGTCTACTTCATGCATCTCAAGAGTTCTAGTACAAGCACATACATCATATCTGAAAAATCTTATTGAAACCTGGAAAATTACACTGCATTCTAAACAACTGATAACCAAGCACAGATAAAGAGTAAAAAGCTCTAGCTTCACTGCCTGAGATTTTTATAAAGCTGATGTTACAAGCAATTTTTAATTATCACAATGAAAGGAAAAAATTAGTGTTATTAGTATTTGCATTTTAGGCATTTTTATGTCGACCTATGCATTTGTAGATATCTTCTGTGTTTCTTGGTAAGTGCAGTCATCAGCTTTGAGGATGTGACTTTTCTTAAAAAATACATTATATTTTTAAATGGCAAGTTATCATTGTTTAGAATAATACCAAATGGAGAAGACACTGTTTTCTCCATGCAACTTCCTCATCTTTTAAAAACAAAATATTGTTTTTATAAATCAATGCAACTTTTATATCTTGCTGCAACTGATCAAAGAGGCTGAATATCCACAGTTGTTCAAATACTCATACTAACAGAGAAGAGTGTGAACTTCCACCTTATGAAGCTAGTGCAAAGCAATTAAGTTAAAATAGCTACTATTTTAAATGTCTCAAACAAATCCCTCATTTTAACGCACCACTTCAGTACACCCATATATCCTGCTTTTTAGCATGTAAAATCTGTCTACTAATGTTTTGTTGAACTGTGACACTAACTAGAATTATCAAATAAAATAATAGTTTATCTCCAGTCTTTAAACATCTTTTTACTGCATTTACTGTGAACAGTTTAGAGCATGTCTCTGCATGCCACTTACTGCTAACATGCTTTAAAGACAATCAGGCCTAATAATAGAAATGGAAATTTTTCCCAATGTATCTATCCCAGCGTGTGTTTTATTTTTAATTGTTGTTGTAGTTTGAGTAGTTGGTAGCACGAACAAAGTAGGCTATTTGTTCTGGAGCTGCCAAGTGCACACTCCCCTCGTGCTACTGCATCAGAGAGCTGCCATCAGAGCCGAGGCCGAAATATGAAAATGCTTATACTGAATGATGCTATGTATATAACAGGTGTTTTGGAAAATAATATTAAAAGAAAGGCATCAAATAACTACAGAGGAAAATTTAAAAAAAAAAAAAAAAAAAAGACTGCAGGATGAACATAAATCAAATGTAACTTGCACAAGCTTTCAAGGTCCTATCTTCATTAAGTCATCAGAAAGTACAGAATTCCAAAGTAGTTAAAAACCCCAACTGCTCTTTAACTACAAGTAAAAAATTGGTCTCAAAAGATCCTGGAACCAAATGTTTTTAAATTTTCTGAAGCATAAAGTTCCAAAGCCTCCTAAGTGTAAAAACCAACCAAACAAAAAATCAATATATTTTACTTTGGGTAGAAGTAACTTCTCTATTGTTTGAGAAAGGTGAAACATGGATTTATTCTGAAAAAAATTTAAGACTGCAATTGCATCAGGATTCGTTTGTATTAAGGAGACATGTATCCAACAGCTATTCTTTTATTTTTTTTTTCCCCAAATAGACTCGATCAGTAGATTCAGCAGTGACTAAACAACATAGGTAAGATTCCAGTTGTTTCATAAAAGATGATGAAGCAAAATATTTGCTACAGCGCTAGTAGATACAGTTAACATTATTGATTTTTACTGCATTGTGAAAAGAAAAAAAAGCAGACTATGGTATGATAGTCAATTCATTAATGTGGACAGGTGATTTGGACGTGGATGAGACTGCAGATGTATGAAGACAAGATTCATACATCTTTTCTGCTTGAATAGATGGAGACCACATACAAGATTGGTAAATAGTCAGATACCTGTTACCCTGACGGATGCTCCTGCTTGTGAGAAACAGACATCAAAGGAAAGAAAATTAGGAAGAAAATCCAAGTAACAAATCAACCTCACGTTAAAATATTTTACGCTCTAGCAAAAACATTTTTGGGGATATGAATACAAAGCAAAAACATTTATTACACAACACACACACTATAATAAATTTTAAATTTCTGCAAGGTTTTATAAGATTTACTTGTAGGAGTCAAAAAAGCCCCACCTCTGGCCATTTTTTTTTCTTATTTTTATACCGACACTCATTGGGCAGATTACTGGTGCTTGTTTTCAGAGATTCTAAGAATTTGCCTATGTAACTCCAACGATTAACAGAAAAGCACTAGGGCTCTTACTCTGAGAGCTGCGTGTATGGTACAGTAACCCCTCAGTAGAAATAATTTTAAAACTGTAAGACTTCTCTAACAAAAGCTAAATTCCCCTTAATTTACAATAAACAAAATCACCCAGTTATTATTTATTGCTTTGCTTTTTTCAATATATTGCTTGGTAATCTACAAAGTCCTGAACAATCGCACTGTATGCCATGAATTATTTTTATAAGGAGAGATTTAGGTTCTTAAATATCACAGTCAAGTTTTGAATCAAAGCATGGGTTTAGATTCCATTAACTCTCAAAATACATTTTTTTTTTTATTTCCTTAAAGGCCTCTTCTTGGAAAACTTCCTATTTACAAGTATTTACAAGTAGTAATCAAGAAATGAAAAGTGATTTAATTAAACTCTGAAAAAAGGAGAAAAAAACCCAAAATCTAACAAAGAGGCAATAAGGAAAGTTCAAAGTAGGCCTCTCTCTCCCTGTTGTGAATGCAGAGCCTGCATTAATAAAATAGATGTCATTACAGAGAAAAGAAGAGCTACTTGAACCACTTTAACTGGCTTTGGCATTGTTAACAAAACAGTCACAGCATTATGTAGATCAGAAAATCTGTTTAAAAAGTTTTCAGGTTATTTCCTGTACCTTGTGCTCCATATATATTCTCTACTGGCAACGCTTCCTACGCTTTAATAAACTGCAGCCTTAATATTCTACTTGTACGTTCAAAAAAAAAAAAAAAATCCTCCTTTTTTTTTCCTCTCTTGAGTTTCCAAAATGAAGTTAAAAGCAAAGAGAGAAGATGAGCAGAAAGAAAGAAAGATCATTTAAAGATTTGCTACTGGAATTTAGAATCCTCAAGTCATGGAGGACTGAATTTGGCTGTTTCAGTTTGCTACAAAACAGATGCTCACTAGCTGCTTCAGTGAAAGTGAACTTAAGATACAGAGAAAAGATAAAATCAGAAAAGATAAAATCAGAAACACTGATGTGAAACCTATGTAGTAATAAATATCCAAACTGAGCATGTGTTTAAAAAAAAAAAAAAAAAAAAGCCAAAAAGCCAAAAAGCAAATTCATTCTTGGTATAAACTTGCTACAAATCTACCAGCTTCAGAATTTGCACTTTTATTCATGTGGAAGATAATCAATACTGTAAAAACTGGAAGCCCTTGCCTTTAGTGAAGGAATTTAACCCAATGTAACCCAATGTATATATAAAATACACTGAAGATCTACTTCTGCCTTTTTTAAATAGCAGTAAGAAAAAACATATTTCCCTAAAAAAAGTGTATTTTTTTGAAAGCAACACTTCAAGCGGTTCCACAGCACAGAATATCATTGTTACCACACTATATTTTCAGATTATTTTGATACATTTTATGCTTTATTTGACACTAGGGAGCAGGGAGGATAAGTGCACTTTTAGGTAAAGTAAGTAATTTATTGTCATCCCTCAATGAATTATCATGAAAATAAAGCACCACTTGCTCTCTCATGAGACCTATAAAGCTTACTGGATAATCAAAGACCTGCTAGATAGTTTCTACAAAGCTCAGTTAATGCATTTGTGTTACGTAGGCTTATATTACTTAGATTGTGTATTTTTCTGTATAAGGTTGTCAAATGACCACATTGTAGGAACAAGTTGTTTGTAAGTTCTAAATCTGCCCTAACAAATCTTCAGTTAAATGTTTAGCATTTAGGATATTAGTTATTTACAGGCAATATAAAATATTTTGAAAATCATCTTATCAGAGCCTGCCGATCTTTGGATCCAATCTTTCAACCTTCATTTTTGCTTCTGTTTGCTTGCTTTAGGGGGTTCTCATGTATGTAAGGCATATGGTGCAAGCTGTGTGAATTTGCATGAAGAAGCAACATATATAAACAAGTTTCTTTTACTCACTTGCTGCTGTGAAGGAACAGATTCAGAAGGCAAACTGTGAGAGGATCTGCTACGAGGAGGTGGCTGGGGGGGAGGTTCCAGACTGTGGGGGGAACTCGTCTGCGGTGGATGTGACGACACAGGGATCAGGGGCTCTTGCATCCTTAGGACGGGCGGTGGCTGCGTGGCGGGTGGAGAAGGTCCAACAGCCTGAGGCTTTAGTGGTTCAGGAAGTAATGGTGAGCCTGCAAGGGTATTTTCAGTGCTGTTCATTGTAAAGAATTGCAACAAAACCGTACAGAGGGGATGAATGAGAATATGTGGGTGTGGAAGCATCAAGCAGAAGTGCAGAAAAAGGACAGTAAGAATGGCAAGTATGTGTGGCAACTAGTTCTCAAAAGCCCATCATCCCCTCACATCTACAATAAAAAATGACTATTACAGATACAATAGAGATGACTATAGATAAAAAAAGAAATTGCATTCAAGCAATTTTTAAATGTACTTTGGTTGTATTTAAATATATTTTTCAAGTGACTCTTATAAGAAGTATATTTTGAAATTAATACACTGAGAAAAACCACTTTATCTTCTAGTTTAGAAAGTGCCTTTGAAAGTCAAACATAAATACTCTTCCAAAAATAATGATTATGGAGTGACCACACTGAAGAAATGATCCGGTGATCAACCTCTATGATATGACACACCAGTATGTCCAGACCAGAACCCATGGATCAAGGAGTTCTCCTCATGGACTGAAACTGGTGGACCTATATCTCCTCTGACTGCTGTCTATTACCATGCAAGGGTTTACAGCACCAGAAACTGCCAAGTGTTACTGTATTGAAGATCCTTCATTACCAGTGAAATATGAAAGCCAGTTGAAGCATTCAAATCAGAAAGAGTAGCTCTAGCCTGGGTAGCGAGAGCCTAACTATATCTAACTGAACTTTGCACATTATTTATCCTTCAGAAGAAATAAAACTTACCCCTTGGTGGTTCAGCAGGTCTGGCCTGAGTTTCAGATGCTGGTCTACCCCCAGAGGGACGGACATGGCTTTGTGGTGCACTAATAACTCCAGCTCGAGGTGGAATAGTCTAAAATAATCATTGGCAAAAAAAATCATTTTCATTCTGCTATGGATCTATTGTCATCTACTGCTAAATGACTCAGGGAAATTAGGATTCTTTGAAAAACAAACTGTTTGATAACAGTTACTAAGCTAATTTTATGCATATATATAAGCAAAGAGTATTTTTACAAAACTTTTTTCAAAGCAAGTAATTTTTACAGCCAACTTCAAATTTATATTTACCACTGCAGGAACCTGAATCCAATTAGTTCAGAAATTACCATATTTATTATTTTCAAAGTATTAGTAAATTAATTATACCTCAGCCTGTGAATCGTGTTAAGCAATAAAAAGCAGCAGTGTTATTTGAGGATGGAAAAGACGTCATAAGAATGCACTGATAAACTACTGTCAATATAAATTATAGATACTGTCTAATTTTTAGACTGTAATTATAACCTCCATTTGCAAATAGCAGCTGCATTGAATTTTATATACCAAAAGCACAAGATCTGCATTAAAAACAGACTTTTTTTTTTAAATTTTTTCTAACACTCACCTTTGCATGACAGGAAAAAAAAAAGATCATGAAGCAAGATAATGTTTGTAAGATTTCTGTTTTCTCTAAAATTTATATCTTTGATTTATCCATGTTATTAACATTCCTACAATTTTTAGGAGTAAGAATAGAGGTCCTAGCAATGGTTTCCAAAGGAAAACTCTATTACACAATTCTCCATAAAAACAGGTTTGAAAACAAACAAACAAACAAACCCCTACCACTCCATACCAAATGCCATCCTTGATCTTCCTTGCTCATCCTGGATATTATACTTTTTCTAGATGCACGCACTGTGTAACCTCTGACTACACTGGCCTTGGTTGAATCTGTTTACAACTTGCTAAATTCTTCACGCCACCTAAACCTCTGAAATCTCTTCCTTTTGACTGCCAGGATGCATGTGATCATTCCTTTTTCTTTGGATGTTGAGAAGGAAGGCAGAAATATGTGGGATTAAATTCCAACATGTATACCAAAGAAATATCTCCATACGACATTAACAAAAGAGCAACAGAAACAAAGCTTAATATAATCCTCAGAGCCACTTCGTGGGAAGCTCAGCACTCTGTGGCTACTGACCCTGGTCCTGAAAGTCTTCTAAATTAAATGCTATCCAAAGAAACCCAACCCGAACAAACAAACAAACAAACAAACAAACAAAAAACACCCAAACACTTGAGAGAGAGAAAAAAAAAAAACCACCACGGAATCTCAGCTTGGAAATGTGAAGTAGAGTCAAGCTAAGGTCTGAGAAAATAATAATAATAATAATAAGCAGATTTAATGAAATGTTTTTTTCAGAGTTTCTAAATTATTCTTTTTTTTATTTTTTTAAAGAAAATCTTCACATGTGAAGAGGAGGAGATCTGGTCAGCTTTGTCTCAACAAGTTACACTCCCAGCCACAGAAACGTGGCCTTTTCTAGGAACTGACCAGCACCTCTACCATAAGCCAGCCTGGGCACTGAGCAGCAAGCAAAGAACACTGTTTTTTTTGTCTTGTTCATCTGAATAATGTGCACCTAGTTCATTCCAAGATAGGGATTTTGTCTTTTCTGTGAGCCAGATGATTCTATTCAATCATTTTGGTTTAGAAAGGGTGGGTGCTGAGTGGGCTCCAAGATACAGAAAAGAGAGGTAGATGGGGGCAAATAGCTTTTTTACACTGTGTTACACTGTGTTCACTTTATCCAAAATTGAGAAGAGTGCCTGTTACGTTTCTGGGATAGTAATGAAATGAAAAGATAAAAAACACATCTCAGACCACTCACTGCCAGAATCCATTTTTTTAAGAAAAATCAGTTAGCACAGAGTGATTTTGATGGCAGCTTTCAATAGCAGTTTTCCTTCACTTCAGTATTTTACAACACTACAAGAAAAATAGCAAGAGCAGCAAAGCACAACTCCTTTAAGTCCTTTTGGCTCCCTGTGCTCCCCATCCTGTCAGCATCACTGTGAACACCAGACCAAAAGGAAGAGCCAAATGCCTAAGAGAAGGAAAATAAAGTTCTCTAATTGCTAAGAAACTGATAAGCAGCCACTTAAAAATCTACATAAATTCATCAAATTTTGCTGCTTTTTAGTCTCTAAGACATCAAAGGATAAAGAAGTATTATATATGTCAAAAAGAGCAGATCTGCTACAATAGGGGGAACAAAGTGTGCACAGACACTGTGGTTGATGTAGATACAGAAAGAGAAGTTTTTCAAACTGCTGAAAAAAATTTAAAATATAGTGAAAAGTCTAAATAACTATCAACAAACAATAATGTTTCTAAGCAATTATTTAAAAAGACCCATGTGGTGGCATTTGAGGAGCAGGGGCTACCGGCTCAGAGGTCCGATAGCGAGCTTATTCCTCATTGGGTCCTGAAGAACTATATTTTCTAATTCCAGCCAGTCCATATTTGCACACTTCACCAGTCTATCCGCATTTACAGGAGGTTCCAGAGATCCTTCTGGGTCAGAGGTTGAGTTGCTAGTCAGCACACCTACTCCTCCAGCCCAGCCTTTAATCTGTGTGAGCCTGGGTTCTTCTGCCCAGATATATTCCTTTTAGGATCGCACCAGCTGCAGCTGTGGGCTTCATTCTCCACATGGTTCTCACCTGTTGAGTTGTCTCCCAGGTGCTCAGTATCGGAAGATGGCTGAGGTGCCAGTTCAGCTCAGCTCTGTTCAAAGTTGTTTACTCAGTGTTAATTCCCTCTTATCAGTCTTGCTGGGCCTGCCACAATGCCAGACTGCCAAAATGATGTTTCATTACTCTGCAACATCAACGAATCCACTCTTTTGGTAGAGCCACCTCACATTAAACATTTCAAAACTATTTTCTTCTCTGATAAGATCACATTATAAGAGCATTAGATACAGAAAGATTTCTCATGATGTTTAAGCTAGAAAAATTAAATCCCCTGTGCTAACTCTAGGGCTGGCTCCCCATTGCTCAGTTGTGGGAGGGACACCTTGAGGGCCTGCCAAAATTAATGGGAGCAGATCAAGAGGGCCATGCTCTGCTCACAAAGAAGGAACATTGGAGGAGGATGGAAACATTTGCTCAGTACAGGACATCTCAGAAGTGCCTAAATGAAGATTGGTCTCGATCCACAGGCTACTGGGATGTAGCAGCAAACCAGCAACTTCTGTGCACCCAGTATGAACACCTATCAGCAACAGTTCTGGTAGCCAAATGGGCTAAAGTGCCCGTGGTTATATACAGATTGTACATACGGATGCTAGGCTAGGTTAGGCAAGGGAGATGTATTTACTTTAATGAACTATTGACCACAGTTTAAAGTCAGGAGGAAGGACAGAGAAGCTGCACCAGTGCCAGATGTAGTAAGAAATCCTGCTGGAAACCCCTCTTCCTGCTTGAGATCCTCAGTTCTGGAGGGCTGATGATGCTGAAAGGGCTGTGGGAATGTCTGAAGGGCAGGAAAACATGCTTTTTTTCTGTAAAGATTTTCAGCATGAAACTCTATAATTTACCCAGGATACAGAAGTTTCTGTGCTGTCTGTCCATGCGTTCCCAACGAGCAGAAATCTGTTCATGAGGGCATCCTCAGCCACTTCCCTCTTGGCCTCAATTTCAAATCACAGACAATAAAAGCAGCAATAACAAAACAGGGACCAAAAGCTGGGTTCGGATAACCATCCTCAGACATCTAAATAGCAAGGGGGCCTTTTAAGGCACTGGCAACCATTCAAGTGAAACCTAAGAGGATTCCAGCCTAGTGTAGGCTCAGGTGCACCAGCACTTGTAAACAAAAAAAATACCAGTGCTTAAATAGCCATGCTTAAATAACCATTGGGGAGCGGAGCTTTAGGCAACCCCTATTTATTTAGATCTTGACCCAAAGGACATGATGGCTGGGTTGATATCCATCCCATTTACTCGCTTAATAGCATTAGAATAGAGAGCGACCCTGGCTTCCAAACCTCCCGCGGCGCCTGTGCCCCCCGCGCCTGCCGGCCCGCCACGTTTCCCCGGCAAGGCCGGGAGAGGGCACATCTCCATAAGAGATTTCCCTCCCGCTTAGCAGCCGCAATTAGGATTTTGCTCTCTCCAAACCACTTTGCTCACTCAGGACTTTTCTTCTTGCTACACACTGCATTTTTTTTTTGCCATTCTTTCTTCCTCCATTTGCTCTCCAGGCTGAATTTGCAGCCTAGCTAGAGGCTGCCAGCTGCCCTGCTTTGTCGCTTGGATGTAGGAGGTGCAGGTTTGTTGAATAAATACCATTTAGACTCAAAACCATTATGGCTGAGGCACAAAGGAGTCTGCAGGGCTCTCATCTGTTCCTTCCCTGGGGGTTCCTTAGGAAGGATGTGCTATTATTCCCGTGAAGCTTTTGCTGAAAACAAAACAAAATAAAATAAAATTAAAAAAAAATCTAATCTTAGGAGTAAGTCGGGGCTCACATCTGTCTTTTGTTTCCGATATACAAGGCAGTACAGGAGTAATAAAATTTTGCAAGTATGCACTTAATCCATACTGAGGAGGATATTGCCATAAACTGACGGAAACCAAAACCATATAGCTTATTTTTACAAAGCCAATTAAGGTGAGATAGAGAACACAAAAACTTGCTTACGTAGGGATTTTACAAATGGGCCAAAACCTAGTATTTATTGGCACCCTGATAATCTAGGAAAGGAGCCCACAGTCTAAGTTTTGAATGACAAAATGCACACCACTAACCTCCAGCTAATTAACATTGCTGGCAAGCCTCAAGCAGCCCCCAGAATATTTAGTTCCTAAAAGAACCAAAACATCTACCCACTGATCACGTATTTAAAAATACCTTGGGACACAGTGACTTCACGCGGTGACTCCCGTAGGAGTAACGGCAGCGTCTTATTGCTCGCACTTCAGTTGTCTTCTGCATTTTTCAAAGCACCAATTTCTGCCTCTGGTTTTAGCTCTGAGTACCACCCACCCACATCAGAGCGCTGGATTTAAACTGAACCCCTGAAAAGCAATTGCTGTTTTTTTAATGACTGCTCTTCAAACCTTGCATGGAGCAAAGACCTGTATTACACCAGGCCAGCAGGGCTTTCCTGAAAGCAGCTGATGAGGAAGGAGGTTTAAGCCTACAAAGCTGCAGGCTTGAGCAGGAATTAGCAAGGCTGGGGAGCAGTTTGCAAATACGCAATCTCTTCCCGCTTGTGTGTGGTCAGAAGGAAACTTTCTGGAAAGCGCCTCCTTCCAGCCCTGACACATGCAGAGGGTTGGCTTGGCCGAGCCATACGTGAAGCTCTGTTTTCCCCTCCGACTAAGACAGCTCCATTGCCGATAGCCCTTACTGCCTTGGTGATAGACACGAGCCATCTTTTCTTTCTTAACCCAAGAGGGAGGGTGCAATACAATGTCATTATATACATGGAAAATCACCTCTGAAACCGCAAACTTCAGTCTGGAATTCATGACTTGGTAGAAAATGATTTTTCCCAAATGATCATTTTTGTTTTCTCTTCTGCCCTCATTGCACATTTTTGCTCTCAACCATGGCTACAGCAGGAACCTGTGAGGTATAAAATGGGCAGAGTGTGTGCAGTCCTTGTGTTCCTTATAAAAAACTACAGTCAGAGTTTTTTCTTGAAAGGATTTTTACCATTTGCTGATTTATTATTATTGATTTTGACTCAAAACTAGGGCACTCTGTTGCCTCATGTTTTTATGATCAGTAAAGTTCACTGAAAATGGTAAGAGGCTGTGCACAGGGAGCACTTGCAAAGGTTGCCTCCATTTGCATTTCCCTTGCTCCATGTCTAGGGATGTTAGATTTGGCCTGGCCTCTCTTTGTGCTTTGTGGGCCCTCAGCAGATGGGTGAGCAAAGACATCCTGTCTGCCAAGAGCTGTGGCCTCCTCAGGCCTCCACAAGCTGTGGCCTTGTCACTAGCATCACTCTTGGTGGGGCTGTCTCTTTCCCTGGCATAAGGGGAAAGAGACATTATCCCCTCCCATGTGTGGGGAGATGGATGTGGTTTGAGCTGCCTCTGCTTTGTGGGGACACCACTCTTGTTTTGCTCCACCATCACCTCCGTGGGTGTTCATTTCCATTGCTGCAGTGCTACAAGATGTTTTTTGGGCAGGGGGGGGAGGTTGTTCAAATCCTTCACCTTCCTTTTTTTTTTTTTCTTTCCTGCTTTGCTTGGAGGAAGTGAATGTTATCTTTCCAAACAGAGACAATACAATGGTAAGGCTGTCAGCAAATGGCTTCCCATATTCTGGGAGCTTGGACCCCGTAGATGGCTGCTGTATCTGGAGGGGGAAGAGAGGTTGTAATTTTCTGAGAAATATCTAATCTCTGGCGATTGACCACAGAGCCAGATACCACTGCATCCTGCAGTTAAAGGAGCTTATACCACAGCTTGTATGTGTTTCTTCTTGTGCTTCCTTCCTCATATGTATGAATGTACAAATAACAAAAAGCCACTGGAGGATGCTGGTGGCTACTGCATTTGTGTATTGGTATGAAATCACTATACTTTTTAGAAAGTCTTTCTTTTCTTTTTTTTTTTTTTCCCCCAGCTTATGCCTACCCTTTCCTCTGCAATCACACAATCTTTTCCCTCTTTCCTCTCCCTTACCTTCCTTTCATTTGCTACTCCCCTCCAGCTGAATGTCACCCCAGGCCATGCACCGCTTGGGCGAATGAAACCCTGATCCCAGCTGGGGCATCCTGAGGCTATTTTACCACCGATGATGATATTCATGCTGAACAAAATACACCCTTAAGTAGAATAACTGCTTGAAAAGAAGTTTTTCCACATGGGAGTGACAAAAATGCTTCAAACCTCACAGGGGCTCTGGTGAAGCCGTTATCTTCCTTCTGGATTTCTGTCTTGCAAAAATTATGCTTGATGGAGGAAAAATAAAGATGACTTAAATTTTTATTTAGTACAGACCTGAGAAACACTCTCTTTTACAGAGAGTAGGCTTCCTGCATGGTTAAAGCTGTTGAATTGTGACTGAAGGGCAAAATCACTAAAGCATGGAAAGGGTCATTAAAACTCGAAGGCTGTTCAGAAGATCTTCCTGGAAGGCTGGAAGCCTTCATGCCCTCCAGTGGAGATGCTGCCTGCCTTTATTTGCATTAACAGTATGGCCTTTAATAAGTGTGCATGTCACCTGCTGTCCCTAACGCACCCCGGTCCTTGTGAGCTGCACTCCAACAGCATCATCCTGCCCATAGACGAATGGTGCTGGTTTGTGCAGGCCGCAAGACCTGCTCCATTACAGCACATGGATAACTTTCCCCTTTTTTTGACATCTTCCCAGCTTGTTTTAGCAGGAAGAGGGTTGAGTTGTGAAAGCCCAAACTGTTTTGAGGCTGCTTTGAGCCTCAGGATGCTCTATTGGAAAAGTGACTTTGAGAGGCTAAAGAGGGAGTTTTACTGTGTGGGTGTAGAAGCGCTAGCTGCTCAGGCCTTCTTTGCGCCATTCATCTCCTATTTCTAAACGAAAAAGTGACAGGTCTCACTTCTAGTCACGAAGCACAGAATGAGAGCAGTACCTCTTGGCATTCTGCTTTCACCTGCAGCGTCTCTTGGGGGTGGGGAGGGTGCTATTGCCAAAATAGATTTTCAATAGCATTGAACAATGCAGTGCATTCAATTACTTTTCTCTGCTTTGCTGTATTTAGCTTAAACTGTGTTTTGCCCACTTTAACCTGTATGAATAAGTCTTGCTTTCTGTTCAGACTCACTCTAATTTTCATTTAGTCTGAGAACTTAGGACAGTGCTGTTTTGAAACTAGGGGCTATTGCCTGTGATGGCAAGGGAAGGAGGATCAAACACTGAGTCTGTTACTGAAGTGAACTTGAAGATGCTTCCTAATTTGCCCATTTATCAACACTGGTTGCCAGCACAGCAATAACTCCCTTCCTTCCTTCCTTCCTGGAGAAAAAGAAAGATATGAGGACAATCACAGTTTGAATTGGATTTATTTTGCAAATAAGCAAGCATCTCAGAACAAAATAATAGTGAGTTTGTACTCTGCCTTGTGCGATAAGAAATCTTGAAGAAGAGCTACTGTAACACCTAGGAACTCAAAGAAATGTGCAGTGCTCACTGCCATGTGTCAGTCAGCAGGGAGATGACTCCAAGTTATCCTTTCCTCTGGGATTCTTTATGTCACAGCTGTCATGTTTTATCAAGCTGTTGGAATATCTCCAAGCTGCATGAAAGATGGCCTCCCTTGGATGTTTTCTTAGCAGAAGGGAACACATTGAAAACATATAGCTTTCAGTCAGATGTTCTCAGAGGTTAGTTCCTTATCAGGATGGAAAAAGAAGGAAATTTCTTCCCAAGCTGTTCTGCCCAACATTCTGCCCATCTGCCATGATCCAAGTAGATCCCTTTGAAAGTGTAATGAGGGAAGCATGGTTGTTTCCTGGGGAGCACCTCCCCAAACGCTGCAGTGGTGCATAGGAGAGTAGGATGCAAGTGTCTGGTTGCACTGGTTTGCGTCATACACATGTTTGCATTTGAGTGTGTTGCGCATGCATTGTGCCAGTTCTTGTGGATGACTTTTTATTTGATCCTGTGGAGACGGGCTTTTTTGTCCATCTGACAATCTGTCCCTACAGGAGCTTCTTTGATGGACTCTTTGATCAAGTTTGACAAAAGAATTACAGTCGTCAAGGTAATTGAGGACTATAACTGTGAAATTCAGCAGTGGGTTGGGGAATCAATATGCAATTTTTTTTCCTATTGAGGGAAAAAATAGGCAGAAATAAACCATTATATATTGTACACTCACAAGTCTTTGGAAGAACTGCAGCATGTGACCACTGTCATCTGATAAGGGTGCAACAGGGACTTGGAGTTAGATTTATTATGATTTTGGCAAAGGCAGAATAGATATCACTCCATGAGAAATCCTTTAGCTTTCAGACTGCATGTTTGGTTTTGTGATGAGAGACCTAAAATCTACCTGATTATCTTGAATAGATGTACCCCTCATTCCGCTGCAGATGAGACGTAACAAGAACTTGCTGTCTCTGGCAGTTCAGTTTTATTCTGCTCAGCTTCTCCTTTCAGAAGAGGATCTTTCAGGAAGAGGATGTTTTTGTTTGAGGTGCTTGTACAGCTTTATGGCTCCAGAGCAGTTAGTCGGGTTCAGGTGACAGTAACAGTCATTCCTTTGCCCCTCTACCCTCCAAAGGTTTCCTACTATGTTGCAAAGATAAGTAGGGGACTTCAAAGACTGGAAACCAAAGAATCTGATTGCACATAGCAGAGAAATGCTGTAAGACCAGACCTAAACAAAAGGGGAGACTGAGTGAGCTGGTGTCTCTGATCATCCAGTTTAAATCAAGGAAAACTTTGTAGTGATGGTGTCAGGCCACAGTCCTTGATCGATGAGACAGCAATGAGATTGCGATCTGGGCTGCATGCAGTGGTGAGGCAGACCAGGCAAGGATGAAGCTGGGCAATGCTTACTACCCCATCCTCTCCCTCGAAGTGCCAGCTCATGGAATGAGCAGCCTCTGATTTCAGTAAAAAAACAGACCATCATAGTTTTGCATGAGCCTTGACTGGTCCAGGTGCACAGATGTGTCAACAACTTCCTCAAAGCAAGAAACCCTGTTACCTCCTACTTAAAAAGACGATGGCCACAGGCATGGCTAGAAATGAAAAAAAAAAAAAAAGGCTCTGTTCCTAAGAAACCAAATGGGGAGTTGAGCTGGGATCTATTTCCAGATATATTGCCAAGTTGCAGTGTTGACTTGTCCAAATCACTCCTTGGTCCCTGCTTGGGAAGCAGGGATTCTGCTTTACTTCATGAGAGAAAGGGATTGTAGCTCTTGAGTGCTCACAAGATGCTCCGGTGATGAATCCTCTGGGAATTTCCACAGGGCAAATTTATTACTGTCATTAGCAGCAGCAATCCCAAAGAAAGCAGTGCTGCAACACCTGAAAATAAATTCCCTTATGCTCCTAACTTCCCCTGTTCAAGCCCAAAGTCTTTTGTCCAGTGCAACACATCACTCACCTGCCTTGCAAGGCAGTCTAAGGATTTTTATAAATCAAGCTGGTTTAGGGACTGTATTTTTGGATGCCATCTTGGGTTTTGTACTACAGAAAGTAAGTAATAGTGTTAAGAAATAGTTCTTGGAGCATAACTTGCTCTCATTTCTTCTTCTGGACTCTTGATTCTGTAGCTGCTCAACCTTGTGCAATGCAAGCCATCCCTCTTCACAAAGAGCAGTTTATATCCTCTTGAAAGGGAAGGGTCACCTGTCACAAGAGGAAGGGTCACCAGTTTTAAAATTTCTTATCTGTCTTTCTGGAAAAGAATGGAGTTCCTGCTAGCTGCATCAGCTAGTTTAGTCAATAAGCAATAGGCACCTGCAAAGATTTCGAAACCCCATCAAGGTGATGGGAGTGGAGAGATGAACTTAGTACTACTGTGCAAACGGATTTCAGCAGAGAGCTTGGGAGAAATTTCATTTGACTGCTTTGATCAAATAGAAGCTCCTGTTTTTTGTACGAGTTCCTGAGGACTCCAGCTGCTTGAAGCATACAGTCCGCATTTTGTACGTGCACGCTTGAACCCTTGTGTGCAAACACGCTTGCATGGACCCAGTCACATGCATTCACAAACAGGTGCATCCAAACACCCAAACACCTGCAGATGCTCTTCCTTCCCTAGCATTAACACTAACTCCATACAATCATGACTCAGTGTATTCTTAGCCCTTGCTGGAAAAGGAGGGAGGTTAGTTTGCTCTGACTGGAGACAAGCATGGGGATGGGACAGGAGAGGCAAGGAGGGATGGCACCTAGGTGGGACCTGCTCCTTTTGGTGGAGAGGAGCTGCTGAGGTTGCTTGTACCTTGTCATGAAGGCACTGGACTAATGTGCTTCCAGCCTGGCATGTGTTAAGCACCAAAAGGAGAAGGTATAAAAAGGGAATCTTTCTGGACGGGCAAACTCTGAGTGGTATGAAAGAAGGACCTAGTCCATCTGTTTTATCCTGAAATAAACTTATAAATTTGACCCTAATGGTGGGAGGATAAGGCTAATCTTGGCAAGTTTTTCTCGAATTAAAGCTAACACACCTCTGTTTCTCTTTGGCTGATCCATATGGCCCAACTATAATGAATTAAAAAAGCACACCTTTTGGCGAAAAAAAAAAAAAAAAAAGGAAAAAGAAAAAAAAGAAACAACTCTTGTTAGTTTCAACTGTCTCCTTTCTGTTTCCTGAAACTATGCTGCTGAGTCCCATGACTGCTATTCCTTGTGGCACACAGAGGGCTAATACTTTTAGTGTAATTTAAACAAATGACCTTTCTTGTTTTTATTCATTTGATAACTTAAACCTAAATAATTCAATTTATTTCCTCCAGGAGGAAACAAAATCGAATTTATTGTACAAGTAACAAAGCTATTTCCTGAATATTAAATAAAACCTAAAGGGATTATCATATAGTCTTGGCCAAGAAGCATAGACCCTATGTTAATGAAAGACAAATTAGCTATCCCATAAGACTGAGGAGAAATGGGAGCAAAAGCCAAATAGTTCCATGTTTCTGTAACAAACAAGGTAGAGATGAGGTCTGCAGCCCTTCGATGTATGAGCTTTCCCAGGAAGTTGGTGGGGCTAGTCTTGAAAGCAGACCTCCCCACCTAGGGGGAATAACTGGAATGGCTATTGTAGCATTGGATTTCCCATATCAACAGTCCTGGAATAACCTCCTTGGGCAGGAACCCAGCTATTGAATAAATGTGTTAATTCTTTTACATTAGTATGTGTTCTGCCATGGCCGTTTGTGTCAGTTGCTCCATGCAGCCAAGCCAGCCTTGGCTGTGTGAGTCGTGCGCTACTGAAGAGTGGGGCTGGTGTCCTGGGATCAAGAAAGCACAGAAAAGGGCAGAGCAAATTTTACACAATTCTTTTGGAGGTTACTTTCATAGTGATGGGGGCTATTGCTTGTTTTGTTGTTGTTGTTGTTTGTTTGTTTGTGTTTTTTTTTTTTTTCATCCACAGATGTTCAGCAGTCCATCTTGATATTTTTTTCCCCTTTCTAATTATTTTCAGATATCTTTTAAAGGTACTTTTTGCTTTACAGTTTTGTACTTGTTAAGAGTGCACACAACTTTGGGTCCACTCATATCTCACGCTTGTGCAGTACCATTTTTGCAGGCCACAAAACATCTCCAAGTAGCAAAAACTTCTGGAGGAAAAGACTTGTGCAAATGGGGCTTCCTCCTACCTCTTCAGGATACAAGAGATAAGTCACTGACTTCCTTGTCAGCAGGTTTAGGCCTGGTTTCAAGTACCAAGAAAATGAAGGCTTGAGGAGTTGAGGCTTGAGGATTGAGGGAAGAATGATCCTGAGCCCAAAGTTTTGCAAAATAGTATTTAATGGTCGAATGCATTATAATTTCAGTGCTGATAAATGCATTTAAATGAATATAAATACGAGGCAGAAAAAGTGCTCAATTAAATGTCATCATTGTCACAGAATCAGAAAATCATTATGGTGAGAAAAGACCTTCAAGATCATTGAGTGCAACCATAAACCCATCACCCCTATACCTGCTAAACCACGTCCCTAAGTGCCTCATCTACATATTTCTTGAACACCACCAAGGATGGTGACTCCACCACCTCCCTGGGCAGCCTATTCCAATGCCTCACCACTTCTTCAGTGCAGAAATTCTTCCTAATATCTAACCTGAATTTGGCGCAACTTGAGGCCATTTCCTTCTGTCCTATTGGTAGTTATTTTGGAGAAGGGATCGACCCCCACCTCACTACAACCCCCTTTCAGGTAGTTATGGTGAGCGATGAGGTCTCCCTTGAGCCTCCTCTTCTCCAGACTGAATAACCCCAGCTCCCTCAGGTGCTCCTCATAAGGTCTGTGCTCCAGCCCCTGCATCAGTTTTGCTGCCCTTCTTTGGACACGTTCTTGTAGTGATGGGCCCAAAACTGAACACAGTATTTGAGGTGCAGGGCCGAGTACAGGGGAATGATCTCTTCCCTGGTCCTGCTGGCTGCACTGTTCCTTATCCACTGCCTTTTCCTTATCCACTAAGCAGGTCACCTGGACATAGAAGGAGATCAGGTTGGTGAGGCAGGACCTGCCTTTCATGAACCCGTGTTGGCTGGGCCTGATTCCCTGGTTGTCGCACACATGCTGTGTGATTGCCCTCAAGAAGATCTGCTTCATAACCTTCCCCAATGTCAAGGTTTGCCTCCCTGCAGCCACCACCGGGACACACAAAGGCAACTCCTTGTCTCTAAGCATGTCCCTTAGACCCTCCCCATGGCAGGAGCTGGCATGGGGCATGTGGGGCTCAGATGTGGAGAGCAAAGGGGACACCCTGGAAGCCAGCAGCATTGCTCTGACCCCGCCAGGTCTGCTGCCACAGCACACGTGTGGCAACTTCACAGCAGCTGCTGGGTGGCCAGGCAGGCTCCTCTTTGGGCCCTCAGCCCACACCTCCCAGTGTGACCTCATGGCCTGACTGATGCATCACAATGTGTCGCAGTGGAATCTAGAGTGCCCAAGGCTACCAGCGCTCACCCATGCCCCAGTGTGGTGCTGTGCTGACGTGGGGCAGCAGGGAGACACAGGCTCCCAGCCCAGTAGCACTGTCCAGCACAGGGACACAGTTCCCAGCTCTGCTTTCCTATCAGTCTGATTGCCAATGGCAGTGCCCAAGGCTGGGCAGGAGAAGGAATTTTTGACATAAGCATCATGGGAACAGAAGAAAAGCAAAGAGGAAAAAAATGAAGAAAGAAACAACAAGGCAGGACACAAAGAAACAAGGAATGAAGGATGGAAAGGAAAAAAGCCAAAAGAAGGAAGGAAGCATCAAGAAAAGAAAAAAAATATGTAGAGAAGGAAGGAAAAAGAAAGTAGGTAAAAATCCAAATAATTTTTTAAAAAAAGAAAAAAAAAGAAAACAAAGGAAAAGAAAAAGGAAAGAAAGGAAGGGACAAACAGGGAGGGGAAAAAGAAAGGTAAAGAAGGAAATGAAAAAAGGAATGAAAGAAAAAAAGAATGAAATAACTGAATGAAAGAAAAAAAGCAATGAAAGGAGAAAGCAGAAAAGGAACATGAGAAATCAAGAAAAAAATGAAATAAAAAGGATAGAATATATAAGAAAAAAGAAAAAAGGAAAAGTAAAAAGAAAAAAGGAAATAAAAAGGATAGGAAATATAAGAAAAAAAGAAAAAGGAAAAGAAAAAAGGAAATATAAAAAGAAAAAAGGAAAAGAAACAAAAGAGAA